>JBBPNO010000050.1:0-84370 GCA_038090915.1 Boletus eberwhitei
CACTACCTTTCGTGGAGTCACTCTCGCTCTCATCCGCAGAGGAAAGCGCAGAAGAAACGGCAACCCGTCACTCACTTGATCTAGCTTTTGGCGATGGGGAGATCCGCTCAAACAATTCCGGGCTACAAAACCACCCCGAACCAGTCAGCCAGAGCCCTTTGGCTCTAGATCAGCAAATACCCCTTAATCCACCGCAAGAACGAATATTGCCGACCTCCATTGAGCTGCACCCGCAAGCTATAAATGATGCCAATGGCAATCTCCCAATGAAAGTGGCTACTTCTTCTGTTCTGCCTGCACTATCACCACTACAGGCCGTGCCCGAGGCACCAGCTGGACCATCGTTGTCGATCTCCCAAAAAGGACCCCCATCAACTGTATATGTAGCGCAGATGTCAGTGGACGAATCCGATCATGAGGAAGTGCCCACCATCGATTTAGGCTCAGATTCGGATGCATGAAGCATATCATACAATATTATTAGTCCAGTAGATGCTTCAGACCCCAAGGATTGTCCACAGGCTAAATTCAAGTTCGCGGTCTCTTGACTCGGACAGATTCTGCTACAACTCGCGGATTTCGATTAGCGCCAGCTTCGTCATCATCGGAGGCTTCTGTCTGCGGGAGGGCCATTGGACTCTGGGCGAGATTTTGGGTCTTCCCACCATATTAGCTCACTGAGTGATAGCACATCCCGAAAGAACATCCTTACCATGCCTAACAATGAATCCACGACGAGGTTTTCCGGATCGAGTGACTTGGCACGTTCGAAAAAGATTTGAGCTCGGTCAAGCATCTCGCTGTCGATTGATTGCACATCGACCTCGCTCGCGGAACCAGGCTGAGAGGTAAGGACAGAACATATCCCCGCATAGATATGAAGCACGGCATTGTCGCGGTATGGAAACGAGGGTAGAGAACTAATGTTAAAATATGTCAGCAATGACTTGTAGCGAAGGGCTTGAAGCTCGAACAATTCCAGCTCGTCGAGAGCCTCTCTATGTCTCCCGGCCACGACATACAAGTGGACGAGTTCACACAGGATTGGTTCCCTCTGTGGAATGACAAAGCGATCAGTAGAGTAAAGTGTTGCGTTTCCGGCGTGTACGAACGTCTTCAGGAGAATGTAGCATCATCGTCCGCAGGTAGTCGATCTTCGTTTGGTTACTTTCTGTTCTGTGCCCGGAGCGATTCAGGAGTCCGATTGCGAGCATCCACGAGGTCCTCCAATCAATTTCCTTACACCTTGCGAGGATTGCCCAGGCTCGGCGAGCACGGTGGAGATCACCGCGTTGTATGCTGAGGTGGAGTACATCGTAAAGCCGCCGCAGATGCACACGACGAGAGGTAAGAGGTAAGATATCCTTTGGTGGTGAAAATAGAGATGTGTGGATGTTCAGCGGCATGAAGCATCGGTACCCGAGCAAAGATCACGCCTTGAGCCTGGACCTGCCAAACGGTCGCTCTGAAATACTTCTACTCCAAACATTACGTGCGGTAACCTGCCACGCGACATATACACACTCTTTATCCCTCGCTCGACGCTCGAGAAAGCAGGTACCTGGTGCGATGCAACCCTTGGACGATGATTTCAGCTTCGATTCGTCAGTATGGGGTGTACCTGCGCCAGCACTCTCCTTGTTGTCCCCACATCCGCATCCACCTCTACCATTGTCTACTTCCACTTCCACCGCATCTCACGACCAACCCGATGATTTCGATGACTTCCACACCCCATTAGAATCCAAAACGCCGTCTGTTGTGCAGGATGATGATTTTGCAGATTTCGGGGACTTTGATGAGGTAGGGGGTTCAGATGTTAATTTCGCTTTCGAGGAAGATACCACGTTCAGCGAAGAAATACAAGGACTAGGTTTGCCTCAGCTGAGCTGGAGGACCCTCCGTCTAGATCCACTGCCTTCTGTGCAGGACTTGAGTCTACAGATCGAGGAAATCCTTGGTCCAGTCTGGCCACACAAACTGTCTGGTTTGACCAGTGACGAGGATATTAGGCAAGTCGAGGGCATTGGTCAGTTACTAACTACTTCAGCAAGGTGCGTGGCATGTTCTTTTGCCCGTCTCATCCTGCTCATGCATTGTAGCCGCGAGCTATATTCCTTACTACTGAACTCACCACCTCTCATGGAACCAATCAGTTGGGTACGGTCTCGTGTACGACAGCAACACTTGATCGCCCTCGGACTTCCTGTCAATCTGGATGAAATACTTCCCCAAGTCACTGCTAAACCCCTTCCGCCTCTCCGCATTTCGACTCGACCCGTGTCTGCTCCTCCAGGAGTCGCGAACGGTCCAATCCAGAGTACACCCCCATCCCGGAGTAATTCTCGAGCAGGGACGCGTTCCAATACACCTCAACTGTCTGCACGCTCTGGATCGTCAACGGTGATGCAACTAAGCCTCGGGCCTAAACCAGAGCTGGACGCAAAGAAAATAGACGACCTTTTGAATCTCGACACAGGTGGGCCGTTGTGCTCGTCGTTTGCATTCCAGACATGTATCGTGATCGTTTCGCAGGTCAACTAAACTTGTTTCCGTTGTCAAAGTTGGAGAAATATCTCGCCGACCTACGCCTGGAGACAACAAACACGTCTTCGCTTTTGACGTACCTTCTACAGACACGCGATGCACTGCAGCAGGACTCAGAGACGTATAATAGGTTGATTGCAGAGCTGGTAAGCGAAGCTCAGAAGACCAAATCCGGGAAAAGTAGGGTGGGGGTGAAACGTAGCGGAACGTTAAGTTGAGATGAAGTTGGAGGCTGGGATGGAGTCTCACGTGATGTTGTTGGTAGATTGACCAAATGTAGTGATGTAGTGTTACTTGAGCAGAAAGTTTTATCGACCCTTCTGCTGGTACAGTATTGAAGCAAGCTAATGAGCTTAGGCATTCCGCTACTGGCGTAGTCTGTGGACACAGAGATTTTGCGAAGCCTTTACTCACTCATCATGAACGTCGCTCTCTCGGTACCCTCTACGGTCTCCAGCATATCGTTCTCATTCCTTTCCACGGAGGACATCCGCAGGATATCCGTAAAGCAGATAGTGAACCCAGTCCTCCTCGACGACCTGAATAGACCCAATGTGGGTGGTCTGTACGATCCAGTTCTTGGACCAAGTGATCGGCATGACATGTGAGTTGTCTTGCTCTCAGATTCCGGCTCTGTGGCAATCGTCCCTCTGCAGTTGTGCAACATGTCACCTCAACTATTTCACTTGTCCCGGACATTACGGTCACATCGAGCTACCTTCTCCTGTCTACCATCCTCTGTTCATGACAAACATGTACAGTGTCCTTCGCGGAACCTGTTTGTTCTGTCATAGATTCAAGGTCCCCCGATCCGTTGTAGGAGCCGTTTCCTTACTGTCATCGTTTACTCAAGCTGAAGGGGTCATTGCCAACTTAGGTGTGTAAGTACGTCGCTAAACTACGGTTGATGGAGCATGGTCTCCTCGAGGCTGCGCATGGCGTGGACGAAATTCAAATCCAGTTGCGGAACGCTGATGCTACTGAGGATAGCCGAGATGAAGCTGAGGAGGAATTCGAAAAGCGCGTCGACCTCTACGTTGCTATCCACTTTGCTCGTGCATCGAGCAGTAAACGCGATCATTACAAGAACGAACTTGTCCACCAGGCGAGGAAAGAGGTTATCCTGGATTTTCTGAGGATAACCATCTCAAAAACGTGCCAAAATTGTCGGGCGTAAGTATCTTCTTTCTTGCATGACTGTCACTCCCCTGACGCTGGTGTAATAGACACGGGTACACGTTCCGCAGGGAGGGTTTCACCAAGATTATAGAATATGATCTCTCTACGAAGAACAAAACTCGACATAGGGCTGTCGGCCTCAAGCGCCCAGATGTACTTGTCCAACAGCAAGCAGCTGCGGGATATCGTCCAAGTATAGACGATCAATTACTTGACGAGGTCGACGATCCCTCGGACTCAGAACCTGAAGGAGATTTGACTTACACAGATGAAGAAGAAGGGACGCCTGGGTCTCCAAAGGAGACACCGCCCAAGTCAGTCAATGGAAAAGTCAAATCGTCACGCGGACGTAACGAAAGGGTTATGCCCCCAGAGGAATGTCGTGCCCACCTTCGTCGTCTGTTCAAAAATTGCCCAGTCATCTGCTCTCTTCTATTCGGTCGACACGGTCCTTTTGCACTTCTTTCACACCATGGTCTATCATTAGCCTCTCCCGACATGTTCTTTATGGACGTGTTATTGGTACCGCCAACACGATTTCGACCCCCGTCAAAAATGGGGGAAACCCTGTTCGAGAACCCCCAGAATGAGCTCCTAGCCAGAGTTCTTAATACATCATACCGTTTACGCGATTTGAACGTTGACCTGGCTGCTGCATCGGTGAAAACCTCAAGTGTGGATGAGGCTTCGCGCAGACGTTTGTTGGGGTCGCTTCTTGAAGCTTTGATACAGCTACAAGTTGACGTTAACAGCTTCATGGATAGTAATAAAAATCCACAGCCATCTCGTCAGGGAAAGCTACCACCTCCCGGCGTGAAGCAGGGTCTCGAAAAGAAGGAGGGGCTATTCCGAAAACACATGATGGTCCGTTTTACAAGGGTCGTATATCTTGATACTAACTGAGCAAGATAATACAGGGGAAACGTGTTAATTATGCCGCGCGTTCGGTCATCTCCCCTGATGTCAATATCGAACCAAACGAGATTGGCATTCCACCTGTTTTTGCTAGAAAGTTGACATACCCAGAACCTGTCACTCCATTGAATGTCCATCAATGTCGTCAATGGGTGATAAATGGGCCAAAGAACTATCCCGGTGCTTCTATGGTGGAGTTTGAAGATGGACGCTTACAATCATTGGTGATTTCCTCCTGGCACGTTTGAAGTCGACTGAGCCAACCTTATATCAGGATAAAATGACGAAGGAACAACGCCAAGCTGTTGCTGATATGCTTTTTACACCGCAGGATGCGAACGGTGGTGGACGCAATGGTCTTTCGACAAAAACTCCGTCCATTAATAAAAAGGTGTATCGCCATCTGCAAGACGGCGATATCTTGATCTTGAACCGACAACCAACACTACATAAACCAAGCATGATGTGCCACAAAGCCCGCATTCTTCAAGGCGAGAAAACAATACGCATGCATTACGCGAACTGGTGAGTGCCCCGCAGTGTCATTTTTTTTTTCGGGTTTTTCAGTCAAATTCTTCTTGTGTAGTAATTCTTATAACGGTATGTCTGTGTTCACGAACTCTATATTACACCCTTCGTTGTTAACCTATCCTCTTGCAAGCCGACTTCGACGGTGATGGTAAATGTGTCCTATTTGATTTCCTCCTAAACCACTAACATATTTCACAGAGATGAATATCCATTTTCCTCGTATGTTTACCTGGCCGTGCTATCTTCTGGCTCTTCATGATCATTTCCAGAGAACCCGGTAGCTCAAGCCGAGGCCAGATTCATTGCTAATACAGACAATCAATACTTAGTACCCACATCGGGGAAGCCTCTCCGAGGTTTAATACAGGATCACGTGGTTGCCGGGGTATGGATGACATGTCAAGATACCTTTCTCTCCAGAGACGAGTATTTCCAACTTCTCTACGGAGCCCTCCGACCAGAAAGTGCTGAATCATCGTCTGATCGTCTCAAGACCCTTCCACCTGCCATATGGGTACCAGCGCCCCTTTGGACAGGGAAACAACTAGTGCGTTATTTCTTACACCATCCTTTGTATTGACTAACATTGACTAGATCTCTACTGTGCTTTTAAACATCACACCGAACAACGCTGAGGGATTGAACCTGGAGTCCACTTCCAAAGTCCCTGGAAATCTCTGGGGGAAAGGATCCTTAGAAGATAAGATCGTCATCCTTGACGGTGAACTACATCGTGGTATTCTTGACAAATCAGCTTTTGGTGCCACAGATTACGGACTCGTGCACTCCGTGCATGAGCTATATGGAGCAACTGTCGCAGGACAACTCCTTGGTATCCTCAGCCGTTTATTTACAAAATTCTTGCAGCACCGGGCCTTTACTTGCCGCATGGATGATCTGGTACTCACTCCTGATGGGGATCGGAATCGTACCAACATCTTGCAGAAGAACGGTAATCTTGGGACGGAAGGCGCCATCGAAAACTTCCCTTCGTTGTCGAAAGTAGAAGAAGAGGATATTCCTGCCACACTTACTTCTCTCCTCGAAGATGTCCTCCGGGATGATAGTAAAATGGCAGGCCTTGATGTGACCGTCAAAAGCAAGCTGGCAAAACTCACGAAATCGATCGCTGATGCTTGTATACCCTTCGGGTTGCTGCGCAAGTTTCCTCATAATCACATGCAAGCAATGACACAGTCCGGTGCCAAGGGTAGCGCGGTCAATGCCCAGCAGATATCTTGCGCCCTTGGTCAGCAAGAGCTAGAGGGTCGACGTGTGCCCGTCATGGTCAGTGGCAAAACACTTCCATCGTTCAAACCATTCGAGACGAAGGCGATCGCTGGTGGATACGTAGCGAGTCGATTCCTAACAGGTGTCAAGCCACAAGAATTCTACTTCCACTGTATGGCTGGTCGAGAAGGTCTTATCGACACAGCTGTGAAGACCTCTCGCTCAGGGTACCTGCAGCGGTGTCTCATAAAACACTTGGAGGGAGTTCGTATCCATTACGACAACACCGTTCGTGGTAGCGACTCTTCTGTTTACCAATTCCTATATGGCGGAGACGGTCTTGATGTCACCAAGCAGAAGCACCTCTTCCAGTTCAAATTTGTGGCGGAAAATCAACATACTCTTCTTAACCTGTATCAACCGAAAAGCATCGCCGGTGCGATCAACGACGAGGATGCAGCGGCTTATATGAAGAAGGTGCTGAAGCAGTCCAGAGCACGCCCCAGTAAATACACCGCAGCTCCGCGGGAGGCGATGGCTCCCGCTCTTGACTTGTTCAGTCCTTCCCGCTATCTGGGAAGTACTTCAGAGAAATTTTCCGAGTCCATCGAGGCCTATTTGGACTCCAACCCTCCGACCATCAAGTCCAAGACCCCGGAAGAGAGACAGGCTATCAAACGCAGACAACACGCTATGAAACCCCGATATTTCCGCCTTCTGATGAACGTCAAGTATTTGAGAAGTCTGGTTGAGCCCGGAGAAGCAGTTGGCCTATTAGCATCTCAAGGGTGGGTCTCTTCCATGTTAGCGTTGTGAAATTGTGACATGCTTACCATTCGGCTACAGAGTTGGCGAACCTTCGACGCAGATGACCTTGAACACATTCCACTTTGCTGGCAAGTGATATTCTTGATTACATACGGTTTCTCTCATCTTCTCCAAAGGTCACGGAGCTGCAAATGTCACTTTAGGGATCCCTCGCCTAAGAGAGATAGTAATGACAGCCTCTCAAAAGCCCAAAACCCCATCGATGATTATGGACGTCGTGCCTGGCATTTTAGACGGTGATATAACAACTTTCTGCAAGAGAGCCAGCAAGCTCGTTCTTTCACAAATCATCGACAAGGTTGCCGTTAAGGAACGTCTGAGCGTTCAGGGTGGTGCGCGTCGGACGGAGTTCTTCGTCGACCTCTCTTTCTACCCGGAAGAGGAGTATGTTGAGGAATATGACGTTAGTGCGGTTGAAATCCTTGCCGTGTTCGGGGGTCGCTTTCCTTCGACATTGAAGCGCGAGATACAACTAGAAATGAAGAAACTCGATGCCGATCTTAGGAACCAGATAATAGAACTTGGCAAGGGCAAGGCTAGCAAGGAACCAGTCGAGGGAGAGACTGACGCAGATGCCGACGGCGGAGAGGAGTCTGTCGAGAAGGTCGGGGATGCGGAAAGTGAACAGGGTGATGCCGATGTCGACGACGCCAAGCGTGCGCGCCAGAGAAAGGAACAAGCATCGTATGACTCTGATGAGGAGAATGAAGAAGAGTTCGACGACGCTGCAATCGAAGCTGTGTATGCCTCTGAAGGAGAGGATGGGGCAGACGGCGAAGAGGCTAGCGACAGGACACCGGCTCCCGCCACATTTCGCGAGCAGGTCAAAGTCATAGGAGATAAGTTCGTCGACTCTTTCCACCAAGCTTCGAATTTCAAGTTTTCGGGATCGGCATGTTCGTTCAAGCTTGAAGTGAGTATTCTGGTTGACTCGATGCAGATGTCATCTGAAGAATGATCTAGTTCTCTGCCGATTTCCCAAAACTTCTCTTGGTTGGGATCATAGAGCGCGCCTGTCGCAAGACTGTCATCCGTGAGATTCCCGGCATTGCAGATTGCTTCAAACTTGCAAACGAGAAAGGGACTGTCCAGGTTTGTCATTCTGTTATTACTTTGGAGGTACTCAAAAATCTAGGAGTACAGCTTACTACCAATGGGTCAAATTTCCGTGGCATCTGGCAATTTGCAGGTGGAGCGGGTGACAGCATTATCGATTACGACACCATCTACTCTAACGACATATATTCTATTCTGAAGACTTATGGCGTAGAGATGGCACGCGCTGCCATCCTGCGTGAGGTCGGGGGGGTATTTAGTGCCTACAAGATCGATGTCGACATAAGACATCTCGAGTTGATTGCCGACTACATGGTAAGCACAAAGTCACGGGTTAAAAGTCGGGAAGTTGATGTATGATAGACTTTTGATGGTGGATACAAGCCCTTCAACCGAAAGGGTCTTGCAACCAATCCGTCGCCACTTCTTAAGGCGTCCTATGAAACCACGGCTGCTTTCTTGTCGGAAGCGGCTTTATTCGGCGACTTTGATGACATTTCGACGCCGTCGGGTAATATTGTGATAGGTCGTCCAAACCTCACGGGGACTGGTGCATTCGATGTGGTTATGCCTGTTGCTTGATCTTGACGTACTTAACTTAGCTTAGGCTAATCTACTGTGGTGACACGTGACGGACCATTGTTTGTCGTTGTTGTGGTTACCGCTGGCAAATCAATTTTTGTTGTCTCACCAGTTCAGCCTCGAGGCCAAGGTGATGTCGGTTCGCTGATCTCACAATCTCATCCATTGACCATCATGGAGACACCTCGTCGCATGCCACTTCAAGACCTTCCGTTGGAACAATTTCTCACACCTACTGCAAGCAAAACGCCACGAAATCACAAACGTCCATTGTCTCCGTCGCGAACCACCCCTCTCAACCCTGCTAAGCGTCGTGTCCTGGATGCAGCAGGCATACGACTCTCCAATGATGTCGCCAAATCCTCTCCATCTCATGCCGTGCCATTTATGCACTCCAACATGCACACAGTGACTCCAACTAGACCGTCACGACTCGCAAATGGGTATGATTCTTCTCTGATTCTTGTTTTGTCAACTTAAATGTCACGTTAGACTCGTTCGAAATTGTGGGAATTCCCAAGGGACATTGTCTCCTTCCTACCGGTGTTCGCCTTCCCGCGAAGTTTACCCTAAGCCGACAATCGAATCATCCACCGACCCGCAGTCAAGGCACTATCCTGGTTTCGCCATCTTTCGAGACAGCGAACATCGCCGAGTCACCATGGTCCCAAGAGTGCCATTTGATGGCGATGCTCAGGTTGATAGGTCCGAAGGGGACAAGGAGAATGCGCCACTGAGGAGGAGGGCGAAGAAACTCTGTTCAAAGAAACGTCTTTCGTCTGGCCTCGATGGTTCGGATGCATCGCGTCTCGGCACACTTGTGCAGACGAGCAAGGTTGTTCATCTTCGACGAACACCTTTTTCTGTACGCCAGGCTCTACGATAGTCTCCGTGGGTCTTTCCGTCTCTGAAAGCTTTTCCGGGTGGGCGAGCCCAATCACGTTAAAGAGAAAAAAAGGGAATGCGACAAGAAATGTCAAGGGTATCAGTCATTGGAAATTTGCACATTGTTGCAAAAGAACCGCTAGCAAAGCTGGGGAGTGTGGAGTGTTATGATGAATCTACGGAGTATGTCCATGTTATCACATGCTGTTAATCGATTTGTACCGTCTCCTACGAGACCGTAATGTTATGTTAAATTGAATACAAGTACCAATATATCGTCGTGTCGCGTTCATTGACTCACTGGATTTTCATTTTGATGGATGCTGCATGACCTACGTGGCATGAGATGATTACATAATACTTTAGGCATAAAGTCTAATCCACGACGAAAGTTTGGACCACCGAGTTAAAATGAGGTTTCCTGCCACCAATGCGATCCTACTCGCCTCGCTATCATCTGTCGTGACGGCACAATTCGGATTTTTCGACCACATGTTTGGGAATCAGAATAATCAAGGCCAACAGCAAGGGCAACAGCAACCTCCGCAAGGAGGCTCGCAATGGGCTGCGCACGCTGATGCAGGTTCGTGTGGATTACTAGTAGTCCGTCTGATGAGACATTTATGCAGTATTGCAGTTCCATGTTCCTTGTATCTGTGTCCAGATAGTTTGGTCTGCGTTGCTCGGCCCTCGGAATGTCCATGTCCTCGTGAGGAGGATATCAAGTGCATTGTACCCGACGCGGAAGATGAAGAAGGTGGTACGGTGGTGTGTGTAAGAGGGGCAAGTGGATGCGGAGCTGTGGAACGCTTGGCGCGGGCACATTCGACATGAGCTTGGTACTGTAGCACAGTGCAGATTATGTAAACACTTAAGCTTGCACGAAACCGTCACTTGCTACGGCAATGGCTGTTCCCCGACCGACAGTACGTCTCTCTCAGCTATCGTTTTACCGCGCGTCTCAGCCAGGACACCCAGTCAAAGCTCCCCCCCGGTGCCAATCGCATTCTCTTTGTCAAAAATCTCAACTACCAGATCACTGGCGAAGATCTCTATGACCTCTTCGGTCGCTACGGGAGCATTAGGCAGATTCGTATCGGTAATGAACCAAAAACAAAGGGTACAGCATTTGTTGTATTCGATGATGTGATGGACGTGAGCAACGAATTTCCTCACCAGCGGTTTGCTCTGATCCATGTGTGCAGGCAAAGAATGCACTCGATCACTTGAATGGGTTCCATTTACAAGAACGTTATATTGTCGTTCTTTACCATATGCCTGCCAAACAAGACGCAGCAGCAGCAAAGGCGGACTTGGCACGGAGAGAAGAAGAGCTCGTACAGCTCAAGAAAAAACACAACATTGGAGATGACTAACTAGACATGCCTCGCACATTCATACTCTGATTGTTGTCCATATCACATCCCACTGTATTTATTATGCATAATAAGCGTCCTTTGTCTGAGACCATGAATCGATTTTCAGGATGCCTCCATGGAGAATGCAACGTCCGTCGTGTTAGTTCAAGAGAGCAACAAGTTGTTATACGTAACAGCGCCTAGATAATCAACCCAACCCACTGCACTTTGGGCATTTCTTATCTATTTGTGGTGCTGAATCGAGCAATGGTCATCCACAGGTTCTGGAATCGAGCGAGTCGCGCACCATATTGCTGTGGGTATTGGTGGCTTGGTTGGACGGTATCGGTGAGTTCGACAGATCATGAGCGCGAATGAAGCACCTACTATTGCCAACATGTTTGAGTACACTGCGGTGGAGCACAGTTATGAGAGTGCCTCGGACTAAACTTGCAGTTACGAAGATCGCACTTGATCTACAGGAAGTTAGTCAGATCTCTGCAGCGCATAGGCTGACCCACTTCTTCATCTGGCTATTCAAAACCATGATGAGTGGCAACGAACGAACACAACGTGATGTCTTACTAGGTTTACAACATGTCCACACCTATGGCAGGGTTAGCTTAGAGAGCGTGCTTTTTTTCATAATGGACTCACATTCTATAAGTGTTCCGCACTCTTCATATGGAAAAAAGAGAGGGCATGAGACTCGGCAGCGCGGGTTGGACGTACTACGCACCTCCTGTAGTAACACATACCGACCACTGAATGTGAAGGTAGGATGCGGGTCCGTCGTTTTTATACCTCGAGACATGGTTCTCTCACCTGCTTACACAAGGTCGTCTGCTTGCCCGACATGGGGATAACCAGGCAAGACTGACTGTTCACGTCATCCGTCGGTCGCACGAGCTGGAGCAGCGAATCCGGATGACAACAGTGGGCCAAGGCTCGGGCCTATGAGATATTGTTGCCGGAAACGCCCATGTCAAAACTCGTCAGAAGACAACACTTCCATAACGCATCCACAAAGTGGGCCCTGGTGCGGCACCATATGCGCAGTTCCCTGTACAAACGCGGGCAATACTGAAACAGGTATCACCCTTTCGCGCATTCCCAGCTGATGAGTCTCACCGGCCAGGTAGAATATTTGTGCATGTGAAGAGATCGAAATGAATCGTTCGACAGTGTGCGCATGGTGGCATGGCTGCTCCATTCCCTGGACGTGAGCTCAAACTCACACGCTGTACTACATCCTTGCGAACGACTTTTTGCATTCATTCAGCTTTCCTGTTGTTTGAAGTTTGCCCGCACCATCATCTGCGAGACCGTCTCAACTATGATCCGGTCTCTCAATCACATTTCCGGTTTATACTACGAGGTTTCACCTTCAGATTTCAGGGTGTTCATCACAACCAACTGCGTTCCTGTCTCGTCACTCATCGACCTAGGCTCGCTAGCCAGAGCCAGGCCACCGTATCCTGCACTAATCTGCCGGTTCTGATTCACGTCGCCCAGGGGTATCCGCGTGGGTATAGAGTACAGCCGTGCGGGAGGCTCGTGACAAGTACCTTGATATCCGAGCGCGACAGTGTCCAGTGTCAAACAATTCAGTAGCTTTCTCAAGCAATTCTAACCCTTGGGTCAAAATCTCGTAGGAGTCAGATCGATTGATATCAATATATTGTATCATAATCCATTGGTTTCATCGACTGGGAACGACCCCCATCGGCTGTTGTTGTCCGACTCACGGATATGTATGTCGACAATTGATTCAAGGATAGCCCCCTCCCAAGTTCCTCACCTCCAGGTGAGGACATTGGCGTATCCTCGGTTCCGAGGTCGCACTCTCCGAAGGTATTGAGCTCGCCCACTGCGGGTGGATGGTGTTATGCGCAGGCCGCCTCCCTAGTTTGGCCTGCAAAGGGTACTCCGTGGAATTACGGTTACCCTCTCGCTGACCGCATGATATATGTAGCCCTTTCGCTTCACATAGTTCGCTTCCGTGCACGAAGGTTGCGAAACACGACCCGAAGGCAGTGAGGATCGAAACCCTCGGCGACTTCCTAGAGAAAATATTTTTTGCATCCCTCTTTATGCTATCTTTATGATCGCCAGTGTCCGGTTTCATGCAAGCTCTCTCTATCAGCGTTTCCACCAACCAAGTTTCATCCGATTACATACCAGTGTCTTGTGTCTCCAAGTCATCCTCAAGGCCAAGTCGAATTCACTGTGCCAGTCGTATGTCTTCAAGTGCCAGTTTGGCGCGGCCTGTATGTGCCCTAGAGCTCGGACGGGTGTAACAAATAATAGTGCTTGACAAGATCGATCAATACAGGAATGTAAAGAAACACCACAACAATAAAGGACATCAAGCGCAGGTGAGAGCCAGTCAAATACTTAGCTAAAAGCCGCTGTCGAACAACACCACGTACTACCCAGCCAGAATACACTCTAAATAAGTTCCGCAGCGTTGAC
Organism: Boletus eberwhitei; assembly: GCA_038090915.1. Classification (NCBI taxonomy): domain Eukaryota; kingdom Fungi; phylum Basidiomycota; class Agaricomycetes; order Boletales; family Boletaceae; genus Boletus; species Boletus eberwhitei. The sequence goes on from JBBPNO010000050.1 coordinate 13,587, forward strand.
TGGCATTTCATCCTGGAATATGCAATGAGACCGATTCATTGTGGTGATGGTCGAATGACTTACTATCTGGGTACTGTAAAATTGTTCTGCGGGAAATGCGTTACTACGAGGGTCAGAGAACGAGAAGAATTGGCCTCACCGATGTCGCGGAGGATGCGTACGTCGTCAACCGTCACGAACTGAGAAACCCTTCGTGAGAAGTTGACGAAGGGGAGAAGTGTGCAACGTACATTGATAGCAACACCTTTCCTGCCAAATCGCCCAGAACGGCCAATTCGATGTATGTAGTTCTCACGATTCCTGTGAAGGACACAGTCAGAAGTGTCCAAAGTCAAGGAAAAAAGCAATTACGCTGGGAGATCGTAGTTAATGACGAGTGAGACTTGCTGAACATCGATTCCTCGGGCCCACACGTCAGTCGTGATGAGCACGCGCCTGCAACAGTTATTGTAAGATTTTTCAACCACGCCGGTTAATGACTTACGATGTTCCCCCGCGGAACTCCGCCATGATAGCGTCTCTCTCTTTTTGCACCATCTCACCGTGCATCGAGGATACAGTAAAATTAGCGGCTCTCATCTTCTCCGTTAACCAATCAACCTGTGAAGACGATAAGCCCAGTTGATAGCACCTTAGCCAGACACGAACCTTTCGTCGCGTGTTGCAGAAAATCACGGCTTGGGTGATGGTGAGTGTGTCGTACAAATCGCACAGCGTGTCGAACTTCCAGTCCTCCTTTTCTACAGCCACGAAGAACTGTTTAATTCCCTCAAGCGTCAATTCGTCACGCTTTACCAGAATTCGGATGGGGTCCGTCATGAATTTGGTGGTCATCTCCAACACGTCGTAGGGAAGCGTAGCGCTCAACAATACAACTTGTGTTGCGGGAGGAAGATAGCGGTAGACGTCGTATATTTGATCCTTGAATCCTTTATTTAGCAGCTCGTCTGCTTCATCAAGGACTAGCATCTTGATGTTCCGTGTCCGGAGAGCTCTTCGGCGAATCATATCAAAGACACGTCCTGGAGTCCCTGATACCACATGTTGCCCATATTCCAGCTTCCGGATGTCCTCACCAATGGATGTCCCTCCAATGCATGCGTGACATTGGACGTTCATATAGTCACCAAGAGCAAGTACGACGGATTGGATTTGAGTAGCGAGTTCTCTTGTCGGGGAGAGAACAAGTGCTTGGGTTTCCCGCACAGAAACATCGATGGATTGGAGGATGGATATGGAGAAAGTTGCAGTTTTTCCGGTTCCCGACTGCGCTTGAGCGATCACGTCGCGACCTTGAGTGATAGGTAATATAGCGCGTTGCTGGATGGCAGAAGGTTTTTCAAAGTCTGGAAAAAGGAATGAGATTTGAAGAGGAAGAATTGAGGCGAAGACGGACTGTAAGCATAGATTCCTCGAAGAAGGTCCTCCTTCAAGTTAAGGTCGTCAAATGTAGACACGACCGAGACGGCTTCTGACGACTCGAATATAAGTTTCTGACAAAATACATCAACACTACGCCGAGACTGCATCAAAAACCGACTTCACCTCGTCTCCGGGGTTGATGCCAGACATTTTCGGTGATTTTTTTGTGGAGGGCAGAGTGAACCGATAGCGGTGGCGGAGTCTGAAAGTGACCCAACGGCACCGGTCTTTTGTCTTCAAGTTCACGCTTTGCATGAAGGATCATGGACTCCATCATTGAAACACAACGACAGGCCCACGAAGAAATCGAGCGCTACGAGATAGCACTTTATTCTCTCCTGTCCCGAAGCCAGCCTACCCATGAAGTCAGGTTGCAGACGGAGCATAAAGCAGCTCAAGTGCTGAGCCGCATTTCTTCTCGTGTGGCCTCACTTAAAACCCAGTACGATGACGAAGACGCTCGCAAGGCTGAGATCAATGCACTTACTGCGCCAGCTCAACCGGGTGACCTCTCCGAGTTCTACGCGCGGTTGGTTAAGATTCAGGACCACTACAATAAGTATCCTGATGTCACGGCAGGAGCCTTCGAATCAGAGCTCGCTGCTCTCCTTGAGGAGGGGAATCAGGATGGAGTGGACGAGGAATTCGAGGAGGACGACCGTGCGTACTAAAGCATATGGCCACCTGTTACCCTTCATTCATTGCTTGTTCAGCCGTGTCGTTGATGTTCTCCGGGGAAGAAGCATATGGGAAATACGTCGACTTGTATGCGAACCATACTACCTACAACAATTTGAAGAACATGACAAAAAGGCTGCCCTATTTGCAGTACTTGGATGTACTTCTAGCAACTCAGAACGGCACACTCCACGACGAACTTCCCAAGCAAACGCGGAATTCCAAAGAATATGAGGTGTAAGTGTATTCTTGTCATCAGGTATAATCACCATACTCAGTTCGTCTTAGCTATATTCGGAATTTGCACGATTACCTGCTATCCTTTGTCAAGCGGACACAACCACTTATAGATATAGACTCAAAACACCGGGAGGACAAAGCTGAATTTCAGAAGAAATGGGAGGCGGGCGAATTCGATGCCGACTGGGAAGATCAAAGTAGCATGTGTATGCCCTCGGAGGAAGCAGGAGGCATATGGTGCTCCGCTTGTGAGATGCTTCTTCGTTGGCGTCATGCGTACATTCATCCCATCGGTCACAGGCCAAAAAAATTATACCAAGCAAACCGTGTACGACGCACACTTGACCTCGAAAAAACATGTCAAGGCCATTGCTAGGCAAGCCGTCTCCAGCGAGCCGCCACAGAATCCAAACGGCGTCCATACATCCCCTACAACATCTCCCAATGACACAAGTTCGTGGCGGTCCAGGATACGAAATGCTGCGCTTTTCACAAATCTTTCCGCCTCTCTACTTGCTGTGCTCGCTCCCACAATCAATGAAACCAAATCCAACGTGGAACGCCGTTTCTCTCTGACCGCACGCGAGCGTGAGCAGGAGCTGCTTGAACAATCAAAACCTCCCGTCGTTCCCACGAATAACGCAGAGGGCACAGGTGAGGAGGAAGAGGAAGAGGAAAGGATTTACAACCCACTCAAGCTCCCCCTCGGTTGGGATGGAAAGCCGATCCCATACTGGCTGTATAAGCTCCATGGTCTCGGCGTCGAGTATCGATGCGAGATATGTTCTGACCACGTATACATGGGAAGGTACGGGATGGACCTTACAGTGTTAGCCGATGATTGCTCACGGTTTAATTCGCAATAGGAAAAACTTTGACCGACACTTCCAGGTATATTTGCCCAATGTCAATTCCGTTGGATCATGCAACCTAATCACCGTTTACAGGAATCCCGGCATGCTTTTGGTATGCGGGCTTTGGGTTTGCCGAACACGAAGCATTTCCACGAAATTACTCGCATAGAGGATGCGCTCTCACGTGCGTTTGTTTTCTTGTGCGACTCACTTGAAGCCAACTGAAGACGACAATTGCCCTTAGTCGCAGAAAAGCTTAAACGTGAAGGAAAGCACGAAATATTCGAGCAAGAGACGATGGAAGAACTCGAGGATGACGAGGGTAATGTATACAACAAGAAGACATACGAAGATTTGAAGAAGCAGGGGCTTATTTAATTATCTTCGTGCTCGCTGGTGTCGTCTGCTTGTACTGCGCTCCCTGTCTCCATATTCTAATTCTACGTCTCCCAAAAAAAGAAAAAGGTTTCTTAAACTATTTCACAGGTCCAAGGGTATTGATATTTCTACGCGTTACCGGCTCAGGAATAATAGGTAGGGGAAGGTCAGCTGCATGTGAATAGAGTTCCTCGTCTGATGACGGGCACGATGATAAGGGCGAGTCTCCTGGTGAATCGAAGGGGTTTGCGGGTGCTGCCTCCAGCAACGGAGGCGAAATCACCAAGCTCCCCTTGTTGATTTCTACAAGCTTCTCAGTCGAGTCATTCGACACGAATGTCGAAGCGGCACTCACCAAGTTTGTCCCACCAGTGCAAATCATCTGAACTCGGGGCGGGCACTGTTACACATTACGTCAGGGACAAGACAGATTCAAACTATGAAACCTTACGATCGTCCGTGTCGGATGGCAATGCCAGAGCCGCAATTTTTTCTTCGAGCATCTCACCAGGAACAGCAGCCAAGGTAGTCTCAAGTAGCAAACGAGAAAGTGCGGCGTGTTTTACCGTATCGATAATCCGCACTTCCGTTCGGAACAGCGCGAAAACTAAAAGAGTAATCCTTAGATCCTGTAGTGAGAGTAACATCACGTAGATTACCTGGTCGGTGATCAGAACCCCGGAGCTCAGCTCGCGAATAAACGGACAGGTCTAGGCCGCCTTGAAACAAAATTCTGTCTGGAACGCAAATGGAGCGGGATAGAAATGAAGGTGACCGAAGTTACATACCAGTCCAAGCGGGTATGCGCATTTTCTCGCTCGAGTCATAGTTGTCTGTCCCGACGTCGTACTTGTACGTGGGAGGGAACAGCAATGGTCCTTCGTCGTACCCCGCAAAAGCTTCACCAGTCTCGATCGCCAGCCTTAGCTGTATATATGTTTTGTTCTTTGCATTTCCCTGAGAGTAGGGGGTGCCTACCTGGTCTGCTCCAACAAGCGGATCATAGTATCTCTCCGTCACGAGAGACCTGACGTTTTCATTGGGAAGATCAATGCGATAGTTGGTGTCAGCGAGCCAGATAACATTGCTATGGGACTTTCGTGAGGAAATATCCCTTCCCTCGTTCACGAACGTACTCGTGGCTTGCGATTGTTTTCCCCTTGAGGAAGTGCAGTCCCTTTGTAATTGTCCAGAAATCAGTGTTGCGCTCTTCAACATTGGAGTGCCCTGCGGCCAGATGGGCGGTGACAAAGCAAAAGCTGGTGTCGTGGTAGTCCAGTCGAACGCCAATCCCCCCTTTGTTTCCTGATATTCCCCGCAAACCCGTCTGATCAAAGGGTCGGCAAACAGCCGTAGTAGAGACGATTCAACGCACTTTCCGAGTAGCCCCTTCGACATTACGAATTATAGAGGTCAGTTCTGATCTAACTATAACAAAAAGAGCGGTTCCGACCAACTGTGAGTAGAACATTATTTTGGAGTAAATAAACAAAATTTAGAAGCAAATACCTGCTCGCTGCGCAGTAGCACGTATTCTCCTGAGGTCTTTGACCGATCATTTATTGTTTCCACGATCTTATGTTCCCATGCCCGCCTGTATGCGTTCGGTCAGCAGCGAGACAAGTCACTCAAGGAATGTCACCTTTTTTCGGGATCAGTCTGGATAATCTGTTGAGCGGTGAGGAGTACAATCTCTTGGAAACCCAAAACAAAGATATCTGGCCTATGGAACGGACGTCAGCGAGTCTTTTCTCCTTTATATGAAAGCTTACTCGAGAAAGTCTACACCAGTGAATCAGTCAGAGCCACCCCATCAAGCGGACTGTTCGTCAATTTGACTCACTATCTCGGGGGAACAACCAGGGAATCAAACTTTCAGATGGAGGCTGTACACTGCGTGTTCACGTCAACGGAAGTGAGAATAGTATTCTTTGGTTTACCCTGCCATTTACATTCCAGGTGCCGACGAATATAGTACATGGGCGGGTGGAGGAATATTCCGATACTCTGTGAGCTTGGAGTTCAGTACCGTTGGTAACCGTGACATCTAAGCAACCGACCGTTCGCTTAGTGTCTTCCGGACCATATCACGAACTGGGTCAAATATATTTACTTGTGTCTGGTTGTTGAGGTTGCCCTGTTGCCCTTTCAGAAAATTATTCAAGAAAGGGAGTCAAAGAACCTACGAGGAACATGTCAATTGCGACCTGCTTGTTCTTGTCCTGAAAATTATTGATGTATGCTCTTGATACGCTCTTTGTTGCATCAGAGAGAACACCTTTGGAAGAAATTATTACATGTCTCGAGAGAGCGATAAGCCATGGAGGCGTACCCGCCAGTGTTCGTTTTCCGGTCCGCGTGAAGCTTGTATTCAGAGCACCAGTACCAGCGTATATACGCGATAGTGCGTCACCATTTTCTGCCCACAGTTCCCTATGGTGTACCCAGAGAGCGCTGGCTTGTAACCATTCCCGATGGACAAGGCCAAGAAACTGTTCAATCGCTTTGCGTGAAAGGATATCTTGAACGAAATTAGTCCGGTCCAAGCTACATCGGAAGAAGTCAACGATGAATAAGCAGTACAGTATTTGATTCTACGTTACCAATCCAGACAATTTGTTCTGAATACTCCATGTTGTTCCGTAATTTTGTCACCCGTTGAGGCATCAGTTAACGTGAATCCGAGGCGATCCATGTGATCACCAATATCTTCCAAATGTCTTTGCATCATAAGAATGTGAGCAAGCGACAAGGTAATCGGCTTACCCAAGCTCCCTTACAATACTATCATGACCACCGATTCTGACAGCGTTGTGGAAGTCATAGTGTGTAATGCTCAGCTGGTCACCCCAAATTCCTTTGGCTTGGTAAAGATGCTTTGCATACGCTGCTGTTAGGGTGGCCTCGTTCTCTTTTGTACCAAGTAGGTTAATTGCATGTATCGCCCCATATTCTTCTGTGAGATGTGCGAAGTGGCGCTCGAACGCAGGTTGTGATGCTTGTGGACGAGTTATTTGAATGCGTTGACCAAACGTTTGAATTCCCTGTTGCTCCCAGAACACTGTACCCAAAAAAAATGAGATGAAAACGAAAGGAAGTGGAGAAATAGCATACAAGGAACACTTCCCCGAACTTGTGTGTAACTCACAGAGTGCTGGTCTGTACTCAAGATCGTTTCGGTCTACAACCTCGCTCAAGACAGGATAGATGAATAGGTTATTTGTATACTCGCCTCAACAAAGTTTGCGGTGTGTCCGTCGTCATCGACGCCTCGAGTATTGAAGCGGGTGCCTGCTCTCTTCCACCCGAGGCGTGATATCAGCGACAATGTGGCAATCACAGGTGCGGCGTTGACAGGCGGTGCTGGAAGGGCCATAGTAGACACTCCTACGTACCCCTGTATGGCAAGAACCTACAAATGGCCCGGTGTTCATGTATCATCATCAAAAAAAAAAATATCAAGTGGTATTGCGCACAATGAATTGGCATCGATCAAGATCTTGGCGCTCGTGCGGATCGAGTTTCTCCCGAAAATCGAGTAAACTTCGGATGATGTATTCGTTCCAAACGAATCGTTCATCAAAGACCCCGATATCATATTGGATGCGACTATCTCGAGATAATCGCACAGCGAGCCGTGTTGATAGGTCCCACGGTGAATCCAGGGCGTAGTAGAAAGAACCAGAAGATAGAATCTTTGTGAGTGGCATGCATGGATGTTCGAAGACTGCATTCGAGTTGAGGGTTTGTAAATATGTTTCTCTGGTTGACATTCCGTCTATCACGTTCTCCGGATTGACGAGCGAGTCTTGAGAAGAAGAGAAATCGTCCCAGGAGGCCGATGTCAGACAATAGAACTGGACCTCATGGATTCTTGCAACCTTCTCCGGGAGTGATCGGGATGGGCGAGTGTTCCCTACCTCAGTAGCCGTAGTGATCACCGCAAGGAATATGTCTAAGTGCATGGTGAGTATGCGCCAACGATACGACGGTACGTGTGCGTGCCATTTTCTACCGAGATGAGTCCCAAACAGCCTTTCACAGTACGATGTGTTAATCTGATTGTACCGGTAAGATTTACTTGATCGCCAGGCAGAAATTCGACCACGACTTGACTCGCATTGGCTTCCGCCGCGCGAAATATAAGTGCCCTGTTTGGGTGTCCTAGTCTTTCCTCGCGGGAGTCTGTCACGAGACAGAGGGTTCGCGGTTCGTGTCCGAGGTGGAGATGCATCAGTACGCAGAAGCAAGTAAGCTGGATCTGGGGTAGAACTCGTGATCAAGTTCGCGTCAAGCTGCAGAACCAGAATGAACAGATAATCCGATACGTTCGATACTGCGGTCACACGAGTGTAATGATGAACAGCACCGCGACTGGCCGCTCCTTTCCCAGCGCCTATGCACAGCACCCTGCATTTGACGTCCCTGCTCACCGTTTTTTTCTGAGGGTGGACATTTGCCCGGGCTGATCTCGATTTCCACATGGATGTCTGCGCCTACGTAGGCCAGATGTGTAGCACTAATATATGAAGCAGCCTTGTGTACAAAACACATGCTCGTGACTAACGCAAGGCCTGCACGCAGTCTGAGGTACTCTCATTCGTCGACAAAATGGTTACGTCCAAAGCTCGGATTTCGTCTGGATGAAAGCACGGCACCACCGTCCGCCACCCCTCTAAAAACTTCTTGTGAACGTCGAGAGAACCGGCTTTGTTGAATAGATGTGGGGTCAGCCTCGGGCTGAGAGGCGAAATTTGGCGTTTTCGGGCTACGTGGTGGAGGTGGAAGGAAGGGTGAATGCAGTGTTGGTGTCAAAGGCGACGGCAATGGATAAGCAGGAGCCGAAGCTGAGGATTCAGGAGTGATCAACCCGTTTGACCTGTCCGAGGCCAAGATTCTGTCCTTGGAAATGACAGAGAACATGGATTTGAACAGTGAAGATTTGGATCGTTGAGGGCCAGCAGAGGCGGAAGAGGGATCCACAATATTACCTGAAAAAGATCTTCAGTTAGAGCCCAAGACATGTAAAGGAGAAAAGTACCCGAAGATGTAGGGAGAGCATTGTCATTAGCGCTCAAGCTCAAGAATAAGAACAGTGGAACAAGCCAGACACAGATCCCAAAGAAGGTTGCGATGTCTGTGAAACCAGGTGCATTAGAGACCGGGGCACGATGCCTATAGCTCTGTCTCGCGTCGCGAGCAAGGCGAGAGAAATGGATGAACCACAAAAAGTGATTCACGATTGCCATCGCACACGAAGCGATGAACGAAGCGGAAGACAGGGAGATGAGGGGCCAATGGGTCGAAAAATTCTGTAGATATACTATGTGGCATATGATTGAGAATATTGTCTGGAGCAAGGGGAGAGAGTCTGTGACATAAAGCAAGAGGTGCAAAGCAATGATGGCCTAGAAGACCAGATGTGAAGAGAATCCTCGAGAGAAAGGAAATTGTACAGACATAGGTGCCTCTCTGGCCAATGAGCTTAGCAAGACGAGAGTGTTCTTCAATTAATTCCGAGACGTAGAGCAATCCGCTAGCTTGAATTTGATGAGACCAGCAAGAAAGACTGCCGTCGAGGGAGTTGGGACCAACCGAGAGAAAGAGTTACGAACACGAAAGCAGCCACAGCAGCGACATAGCTGAAGGGGAAAAGGGATGAAAGACAAAAGTGTGGAGGTGAAAAGACACGGACCTAAGAAAGTGAAGCAAAGGCATGAGGAAAGGAAGAGACTGGATAGTTGGACGCGGCCGCTTCTAAAAGAGGAAATTGCATGGGAGTTCAACTACGACAAGGTATGTATTCAATATCTACAGTAGTACCATGTTCGATAGGCGCGAAGCATCGCCCCACATACGACGGAGCCAACCAATCTGCGGAGCTTGCATTAAAACCCTCTTGTTCAGTCTGGGTCCTCGCCATTTGGTGAATCAGCATGACTTTGAGTTGCTGTCCGCCTGGGTTAAGATAGACCGTGTATACAGTGGGAAACTTGGCTGTGGGTGTATTATACTTCGTTAGGGCAGGTCGACTGACCGCAAATCGTGGGAACGTTTTATTATTCACGGCCGGGCCGGTCACAGCCGTGATAATATTCCACGGCCCTCCGGGCACCCCTGGACCCGCAGCTAGTACGGTCGTCACCAAAGCCTGATTTCATCTACTGTGTTGTAGCTAAATAAAAAGCAAGGTCAGAAAAGCAAGTTTTTTTTTTTTGATATTTGAGAGGAGGAGTGATTCGCATCCTTGGGATTATTACTTACTATTACCACAAGCAACTACGAGATTGAAGGGGTCAAAAGCTGGAACAAGGGGATAGATGGTGGAATCACAGAGGTGTGTATGAGATAGGGGCATGCAAAATCGAACTGACCTGCAGCCATGTACTGAACATTATGAGCAGGGGGTGCAGGTTCAAATTCTGATCCAGGCCACATCAGCAGTTTTCATGCACTGATTCAATATTGGATAGTGGCAGCCAACTCTCCAAGTCATATACATGCAACACCGGACATTGCAAACAGTGACATTTGAAACATATGGGACACATACACTTTCGTCTACAGTGGTACTGCAAACCAAGCAGATATGAGAGAGGAGTGTTGCATGATGTGTACAATGTCTCGAAATACAGTAACGTGTCTCTAGCAGGCCGACACCAACAATTACACAACCGGGTTTTGGTCAAAATGGGCTAGCAGTATGTCTTTTCCAGGCTGGAGTCAGGGATTTGGCACGTGCACGCCGCTACGATAAATCAATAGGGAACAGTATGTAAGCAGTTGAACTCAGACGAGCCGGACCGGTACGGTTCACATAGCACACATTATGGAAAGTGAGACCTTTCGGGTCCAGGAACCGTATCTGAGCAATTCCACAGCCCTCTGGGCACCCCTGGACCCACAGCTAGTATAGTCGTCACCATAGCCTGATTTCATCTACTGTGTACACATGTAGCTAAATAAAAAGCAAGGTCAGAAAAGCAAACTTTTTTTTGATATTTGAGGGGAGTGATTTGCATCCTCGGGATTATTACTTACTATTACCACAAGTAACTATGAGATTGAAGGGCTCAAAAGCTGGAACAAGGGGATAGATGGTGGAATCACAGAGGTGTGTATGAGATAGGGGCAAGCAAAATCGAACCGACCTGCAGCCATGTACTGAACATTATGAGCAGGTGGCGCAGGTTCAAATTCTGCTCCATGCCACATCAGCCTTTTTCATGCACTGATTCAGTATTGAATAGTGGCAGCCAACTCTCCGAGTCATATACATGCAACACTGGACATTGCAAACAGTGACATTTGAAACATATGGGACACATACACTTTTGCCTATGGTGGTACTGCAAACCAAGCAGATACGAGAGAGGAGTGTTGCATGATGTGTACAATGTCTCGAAATACAGTAACATGTCTCTAGCAGGCCAACACCAATAATCATGCGACTGGGTTTTGGTCAAAATGGGCCAGCAGTATGTCTTTTCCAGGCTGGAGTCGGGGATTTGGCGCGTGCGCGCTGCTATGATAAATCAATAGGGAACAAGTATGTAAGCAGTTGAACTCGGACGAGCCGGACCGGTACGGTTCACATAACACACATTATGGAAAGTGAGACCTGGACCTTTCGGGTCCAGGAATGAGAGGCGAAGTTGGAGGATCCGCAATAAAATTACGCGAGTCCGGTAGAGGTTTCTCCTTCAAATGCGGAGGAAGGTCGGAGACTGTGATGGAAGCCATCTTGGACAACGCGGGGATATCTGCACTCTCCACGGAAGTTGGTGGAGTGCTGAGGATACTATTAGTACCAGCGTGCATTGAAAAAGAGGATGTGGTCGATGCCGTGGACGGACTGCCAGACTGTAACAAGGGCTGGTGAACGGGAATGATTTCGGGATCTGGAGAGACAGGGTGCTTCGAAAGCCCGGTAGTAGAAGAGGCTCCGTACGGAGGGACGGTAGACAAGAAGTGATTATGAAGGCTTGGGCTACTTGCACTGGCACTGATGCTACCGCATCTAGACGAAGGGCTTGACAATGGTTGTGAGTCGAAGATCTCGACGTGACGTTCGCGGCCGGGAGGTCGACGGTTGGGGATAGTCATGCCCAAGCGGGACTTTGTAGGGTGAGGCACACCGACTTGACGCGAACGGGGAGAAGGGGATACAGAGAGTTCCGCGAGGATGTGCGCCTCGATCTCCGGGATCGAGATGACTGGAAGGAACGTAAGGAGATGAAAAGGATAAAGAGGAGGACATACGGATGTTTTCTGGCTTGATGTCGGTATGTACTAGGTCACACTCGTCGTGAAGGTACTGGAGACCAAGAAGGACCTGCCTGGCGATCAGCTTGACAAGGGGTTGTGGTACACCCTTTTTCTTGTTGCGCGCAATGAGAGCCAGGAGGTTCTCTCCAAGGGGTTCGAAAACGATACATATGTGGTTTTCTGGTCCAGGGTGCGTGAAAGAGTCGAGGAAAGCGACAATATAGGCACGGCCTGGATGAGCAGAATTTGCGTCTGATACTTTGGTGAGAAGCTTTATCTCATCGCGAGCTGTATCAGCATAGCGGGAAGCGGATTTGACGACTTTGAGGGCAGAATAGCGGGATTGGCTGGGGAGAATGAAAAGGAGAACGAAGAGGAAGCAGAGGGGACGCACTGGGTATCATGCACGAGCCAGACGGTAGAGAAGTGGCCCCAGCTGTGAAAGGCATGAGAAAGGTTTGAGAGGAGGAGAAAGGGGAATACCCGAGTTTTCTGACGACGAGATAACGACCATCCTTGAAGACGTCGTTGATCTTTACGGGCAGATAGCCCCCAGCGTTGTATTCTGCTGGAGACTCCTCCTCCTTCGAAATATTGTCTTGGACGGGGACAATCTTTGGGCCTGAAGAAGTAAGGACGTACTGATATTTAGCGCATGGCTCTTTTGGCGCCATAAATTGTGAGCGGAAGACTACGGAGGAGGAGGAGAAGAACTAAGCGGGTATCCGAATACGGATCCGGGCCATCGGAGTGTGTGACCACACTGACGAACGCGGCAGATTATCAAAGTCAGACACTCGTCTGAGACATATCAGCCCGTGGCGCCCCGTCCACATCATCCACGACGACGTCGAGGTGTTCGAGTGAGCCTAGAGTGACCACCACCACCACGTCAGCGTGTCCGTCGTCGTCATGTCGGTCAAGAACTTTATCGGCGCCGTCAAAGATGAATGGCGACTCTTCAGGTATGCGCCGTTATCCAGCTTCCAGCGTCTTTCGCGTTTTCTTATTCGTTCAGCGATCGTCCCAATGACTACACTATTGGTTCCCCCATCGGATTCGGTGCGTCCTCCGTCGTGTACGCAGCCATGTACAACACTCCCCCTCCAGAACCTCCTCGTCCATTTCCATGCGCGCTCAAGGTCCTTGATCTCGACTCCCTTCCCCCACACTCTCTCGCTCTCCTTCAGCGCGAGACTCAGCTCATGTCCCTTTCAAAGCACCCAAACGTCCTCCGCGTACGTGGGAGCTGGGTCGATGGCCACAAACTCCACATTGCTCTTCGTCTCATGAACAAAGGCAGTGCCGCAGACATCATGAACTATGCTTGGCCCGGTGGCATGGAGGAGGAAGTCGTAAAGTGTATCCTCAAACAGGCCCTAGAAGGCCTCAAGTCAGTTCTCCTTGCCCATTCCCCCTCATCCCTCTCATAATCCTCCGTCCAGTTACCTCCATATAAACGGATTCATTCATCGTGACATAAAGGCAGCTAACCTGCTCGTCGATGATGATGGCACCGTTCTAGTAGGTGATCTTGGCGTTGCGGCTCCCCTCGTAGACGAAGGTGAACAATCGACCGTCCATCCTATCAGCTCTACCACGTCAAACCTGAAATCCAACCTACCTCACCCCAATCACGTAGACGATGGTATCCATCTCCCACGTCCACGGCTCGGCAAGCGCAAGTCCTTCGTTGGTACCGTGCGCCCTTGTCTACCTGCGTGCGTCTAACACCTCCACTCACCCGCCACTGATAGCCATGCTGGATGGCGCCAGAGCTCATCCAGGGAAAACGTTACGACGCCAAGGCTGATATATGGTCATTTGGAATCACTGCCATCGAACTTACGCAAGGCCGTCCACCACGATCGCGCGAAAGTGCACACACCGTCCTTCTCCAAACGTGCGTCCCACGTTACCATCTGGTCCACGAGTTATCTGTTTATCAACATATTTTCTTTCCAGTGTCCAAGGAAAACCACCAGCCTTAGATCTGGAAGGAGGTGTACACCGTTATTCCCGTGCGTTCAAGGAGATCGTCGATGCCTGTCTCGCCAAAGATCCCTCGAAACGGTAAGTAGTTCTTGCATTACTTGCGGGTCATTCGTTCATTCACACACACACAGCCCAACAGCAGCTGAACTTTTGCAGACCCAGTTTTTCAGGAGTGCAAAGAAGAAACCGTGTCTCGTCGGGACGATATTGGATGGGCTTCCCCCACTAACCATGCGTCAAGAACGGCGTCGCCATCCAGAAAGCCTGACGACTCAGCGTACCACGGATTCATGGGACTTTGGTCTGACTATTGCAAGTTCGCAAAGATCCTCTCTCATCAGACCCAATTCAAGGATTGCACAGAAGCCCAAAACCTTGAGCATTGCCTCCGAACACGACCACGGCGATGAACCAGAAACTCCTGGTTGCTTATCCAAGGACAATAGCTCGGAACCATCGCGATACGCCACCACGGAACCTAGCGCGACGACCTCATCATTGAAGTCGGGAGCTCTGTCCCTGCCTCATCCCACAACTCCAATCCCAATTGCTCATCGCGATGATATCTCAGTACACCGACATTCCCCACCATCTTCGTACTCTTCGGCTGTGACGCCGCCCAATTCAACCTCCCCTTCAACCTCTCCAAGCCTTTGGGACAAACTTACTCGGAAACCTCGCAATGTGCTAGCTGACGAAGAACCTCCAAAGAGCAATGGTTTTTCGCGTTTTCTAGGCAGACGCGGTTCCTCCTCGTTGACCCAGCATCCAGCCTTTACTTCTTCATAGACCTTAGCTAATTGATATCTATTTCGCAAATATATGCGCCAGGGATCTACTCTGCATTATAGTGACAATTTTGTCAGTGACAGTACGCAACTACACTAATACTATCTTATGACACTTACAACGCCTAGTCAACTTACCGGCACAAATGATATTTTATTTATCGATTCCGGTTTAGCGCCCTACATGCCTGGAGGTCACGGTTTCATGCCAAGGCCTCTAATTGTATGTACCCGTGAATTACATGGATTCTAATGATATCATGGTAGTCAGCCTTTACCCAATGACGAGCTTGCCATCTGCATCGTTGAACTCATAAGGCGGAATCTCCAGATTAAGCTGCAAGGGCCAAGTTTCAATCATCAGAGTCGAACCAGAAATAGTTTCCCTTACCGGTGCTGGTCCCTTGCGTGCACGACCGGCTATTGAAGGCATTGTAAGAGAAGGTACCGCTGGAATATATGAAACTTACAGATATCATAATGCGAACCATGGCAAGGACAGAACCACCCTCCGAAGTCACCTGCCTCACCAATTGGGACACAACCCAGATGAGTGCAAACACCGAGCATGACCAACCATTCGGGTTTCTTCGTCCGATTCTCGTCGCTCTCTGGGTCCCTGAACGTCTTCCAATTGGTACTCCTAGCCTCTTGGATCTCGTCGGGTGTGCGGTGACGAATAAAGACAGGCTTTCCGCGCCATTTGATGATTACGTTTTTGCCCTCTGGGATGCTGGCAAGCTCGACTTCAGTCTTTGCGAGTGCAAGGACATCTGCGGAGGCGGCCATCGTCTCAAGGAAGCCAGTGATGGAGGATTTGGCGACAGAGGCGGAGAGGACGCCAAGAGAACCAACCATAAAGTACGACATGGCACGGTTGGCTTCGTTCGACTTGGGGCGATATGAAGAGAAGTCGGGAACTTCGGGAGCGTCTTTTACAACGGCAGAGGTATGAAGGAGACGGGGCTGGTAGAAAGACGTTGTAGACGGTGCTTTTTTTTTGAGGTCGAGATTAGTATGGGTAGACGATTGCTTTCGAGGCATGCTTACAAACGTAGGTCCTGGAGACAAGGCCCACCGAGGTCGTCTTTACGCCACCAGTGAAGCTCCTCGGCGCGTCTGAGCGAGGAGCAGCACCATGTCCATGGTCATGCCCATTCGCAGGCGCACGAGCAGCGAAGTTGAGCCGGGGTGCGCTGGGGAGACCGCTGGGGAAGGCGCGGATGGTGGGGGCGAGGTTGACTGATTTTCTGACCGCCTGGAAGGAGGCCATCTCTAGCGGTGGTTGGGAGTTAAATACTGCTGACAATTTCTGGTGCAGAACCTCTGAATCTTTCACGACTCAACCCGCATATTCCCGAAGCAAACAGTACAGCCACAACTACCACTCGTCAATCCCTGGCACCTTGTACCCAAACCAGCCATCTCCCCAGCTTTCCCGCATGAACAAAAACACAAACCACATCATCCACTTCCGCACGAAATACCCGACTACACTGTGTCCCCTCTTCTGGTTACCGCGGCGGTTTGCCTCGTCCACTATCTCATTGACCCGAGGCTGTCGATCCGTCTGAAAAGTGGCCAGTACGGATGTCCAGTCCAGTCCATTCGCCCCAGAAACAGAGGATGGGGTACTTTCAATCTGCCTCCGCAAAAGGTAGGCAAGATAACCGGCGTCCTCAAGCGCTTGGGATGCCCCTTGCCCAGAGTGCGGAGGCATAGCTGTAGAGCTAAACTTAACTGCCAGCGTAACTTCTGAGAGAGGAGACCCCACGTACCATGAGCAGCGTCGCCGATAAGCACCGTGCGCCGACTGTGCCAGCGTTCTAGCTTCCCAACTTCGAATATAGGCCATACGAATAACTGATCATCGGACGCTTCTGCCGTAGCAATCAGTTGGGGAACCGGGAATGCCCAGTCCGAGTATCGCGCCCGCATCTGTGAAATCGGGAAGCGTAGTGGGAAGCGTAGAAAGAAAATTACGCACCTCGAGCAAGGTTTGCTTCTTAGGAACTTTCCATTCCTCTCGAGTTCGGTCTGGTGCTTCGTGTGTCGTCCACCTGGAGTTGGAATGAGCATCAAATATGCGCATCGCATCCTGGCAGTGGACTGGTGACACTTACCATCCCACCTTCTTCCTTTCCTTGTCGAAAACCGCCATACCGACAAACCCCTGTCGCCCATGAATCATGACACATGGCTGATCCGGGGTAAGGAGGCCCGATAAGCCAGGCACGTTATCGATATTGACGAGAGTGCCTATTCCGACTAAACCACTGTATTCTGGCTTGGGCGCGGAGAGTCCGAGGCAAGTGTACATGCTTCGAAAGAGCAGTCAGAGTCCTGACGTTGCTGGAGCAGGGTTTAGCATTACCTTGGTCGGACCGTACTCCAAATACCATCCGCTCCAATCAAGAGGTCGACCTTCTTTTCCTGGGATAGTCCCTCCTGGACCCAACGCACGCGTACACCGTCGTTGGATTCCTCGATGGATTGTACTTGAGCGCCCCAGTTGATATGGAGTCGTTTTCTCTCCACTTCATCCAGTAAAACGTCATGAAGGTCCGAGCGCGTGAGCATGGTGGACGCGAACCCGTAGCGTTCCTCCGAGCCATGTGGTATCTTGCCGATGAGTCCACCAGCGGAATTGTTGAACGTTATCCAGGGTACTTGTACACCGCTATCGCGCTGGAGAAGCGTGTGAGCCAGATCAAGTCCGTTCAAGACATGCATTCCATTCGGTGCCAGCGCCAAAATCCCGCCTTCAGCGAGTGTAGGACGACCGGAGCGGCTCTCGAGAATGATGACATTCGCGTTCAGGCGTGACAGAAACAGGGCAACCACCGCCTAGTCTCGGCATATCGACGGTCAGCGTCGGGTTGAGCGACACTGGAGGATGGGCTTACCCCTGATATGCCTCCCCCAGCCACAATGATATCGAGTTTTTGGGCACACATTTACAGTGTCGCTAACAGGGATTTACATTTATATCCGTCAAGTCAGTGGCCCCTGGTTTGCTGCCGCCTTGTACGCGTTCGACCGGCGAAATGCCGGCGATGACGTTGCAAGATCGAACTCTAATTATTTACGGTACCGCAGTCGTGTACATACACCTATTCATGGGTTGCTCGTAAATGCTTCTCCAAGCACGAAAACACACGTTGCTTGGGGTACTTTGGTGCCACGGCAAAACCTTGTTGTTTTGCCCATCTCCTGACGACACTGGGATCTGTCATGCATTTAGATGACGCTCTGCAACAAGTACAACACGACGTACAATCCGTGATTATACCATCTACGCCAAATCGGAGCAACTCGTCAACTTTATCGAGACCATTCATCTATGAAGAGCACTGGATCAGCATGGCATGACAATGCAAGCTTGATGATGTCCAAAAACTGACTGTCCATGGCTTGACACTCAGGCCAAGAGCATGGGCTTCCCGGACCATGGCTTGTGTTGTGAAATTAAGATCGTCTTCAAAGGTAACAAAGGAGGGGATAAAGCACGTCCCACACGGCGAGAAGATATCCGCATTGATAGCCTGTGCAGCTTGTGCCATCATTTGACCAAGAGATGGGCCCGGGAAGTTGTCAAGGTGTAAACCGCCAAGCCACAGGCTGGCATTGTTTTCCGGCGTGAAAGCCGTCTCTCTGTTTGAGGTCAGCGCAGCAAGCAGAAGCAAACATCGGACCGTACATACTCGTCGATCAACGCCGATATTGGGATCAGAGGATCAAGTTTCTGTTAAATTTCAGCGTTCGAGGCATACTCTAATTGAAAAATATCATTACCTTCATTGCGATTAGAGTTCTCCAATCAAAACTTTGATACTGAGACTTTGAGTCAGGGAGACACTCCACTCTTTGATGACGCAACTTACTGTGATTGACCTGTAATAAGGGCTAGCAGAGAAGATTGCATGCTGCTTTTGTACGAAATCTTCAACTCTTGCAGTGCGAATGGGATGCTCAGGGTTGATCTTTGATTCTATATTCCACAATATCCGATGCGAGGGGTCCGCGCACTCCACAAAGTCAAACACTTCCTGGAGTGTTGATATGCGAGCACCGGGATAGAGAAGTTGCTGAGCTTTTGGCTAGGTCATCGTCACGAGATCCGGGGAAAAAGAAGGGACCCATACGAAAGTCAGGCTGCCGTTTTGATCCGCAATCAAGGGTCTTTATTTGGGCTAATGTCAAGTTTGCAATAAATTTGCCAGCATATGGGTACGCAGGGTCGCCGGGGAACTTGGTAGATACATATCAATCAGAAGATGAAGTGTAGAAGCGTTTTGCAACTTACGACAGGATGAGTATCCATACACTTTTCTGCCATTATTTGGCTGTCGTGCCAAACGACAACCTCACCATCCTGTAGAGTTGAGATCCAATGAAGATATACATGGAAAGGTCACTCACCGACGTGATGCCATTATCGAGTTCTAGAGTCGTTGCGCCGTCAACAAGCCCCCTTTTCTGATTTCACGATGGTTCATGCAGATATCACAAACGCCAGCATACCATGCAAAGCTCGGCAAAGTGCTTTCGACCGTGTTACCTCTCCCGCCTCGATGGGCCTGTCGGGTGCACTTTGTGAAACGGATGCTGGTGGGCGAGAAAAAAAATGCACACCTGCACATCGTAAGGTTTGTTACTTGATACGAATGTCTCTTGTGGAGGCGAAGCTAGCACAAGAAACGCTTCCAGAGAAGCAAAAATCAGGTATGTGTGTGCAAGCATGGAAACGTTGAGTCAGTACTGGTGGTCGCCAGTGTAGACAGAACGCTTGCGCATAGAAATCGGGCGGAAACTCCATGAAAAAAAAAAATCTCATTGGGCCGCAGGATTTGCCCACTGTCCAGACGAACGTTGTTCGTTCGGTGAGAGAAAATGTTTCATATGTATGGGCGAGTTACTCGATTTGGTTGCAAACGTGCAAGGTTAAGACAGATGCGTATCATGCCGGGGAACACAAATTTAATAGACAGCGCATTCGATCTTTCCGGGATTTGCAACCATCAGAACGTTATCGAGCGCCGAGTTGCTAGCCTCGCTTGAATTTCATTGTCTATGCCTACACATTCGGTGGAACAAAGCACTTCTAGGTAACGATAAAGATGGGAAAATACTGACCGATGGGTGAACGGACAAATGAATTCAAACTGCGAGGGTTTTCCTGTCTACGACATGATCTCCTTGGGATAACTTTGCGTGAAAGTCTCGACGTATCATGGTTTGCGGTACATCCGTTGGGTATGGACTGGGACCGACAGGATAACTTCAGCGATGATTCTGATCCTCTGACAAGGTGGAGACGTGTGCGTCGTCGACATTTCCTAGCCCGAGGTTCTTGAAGTCATCGCGTTCCATGAGTCCCCTGCAATATCACACAAGTTGTTTAAATGACGAGGAGAGGGCAGAGGGCTCACTTGGACATTCGGCACTCGAGATATTGTTTGTTGAATGACCTGCAAGGTGTGGACGCACTAGAATTTTTCTTGAGGCAGGCCATGTACTGCATCATTTTATCTCTGCATTCACCTGGAGCAAGATCAACGGGATGTCAATGAATAGAAGAACAGTGTATACCGTCGTGGTCAAGGGGAAATGAGCCACGGTCAGGAGGAGTGGTCTGGAAACCGACATTAATGGATGGTGGACGCCCAAACGACATGTCAAGGATGTGGTTGCGTGAGAATGTGGATGGCGTCGCAGCACACATCAAGATTTGACGTTGACTTAATGACTACGTCTCAGATTTCTCAACTAGAACGTGTACAAATTGGATGATTCCCATGTTAATAAAGTTGAGTATCCCCTCAGCTCTCCTTATCTTTTCCCTTCTCCCTGCGTTTTGTTAACTCTGACTCGCCGCACGTACGATCGTCCTTGTCGACTTGGTCTTGGCGATTCCCGAGTGCTGGCGCTTGCGATCCAATGTTCAAAGCGGCAAAATTTCTACCTTTGAGGAGGACGATCTCTTTGAGCCATGCATTCTCTCGTCGAAGATCAGCTGCCTCCCGTTCGAGTTCTTCCGTCCTTGCGGTCAAGTCTGCAATTGTACGCTCGAGGTCGAGCGTTTTGAGCTTCTTCTTGACCCTAAATCGCGCTGTGGGCACCCTGTCCAGTCAGACGGACGATCTGTCAGGAGTGGTGTACACCTCACCGGAGGCAGCCGTATTCCTGCGCCGCTTGTCGTCGGCTGTGTATGTCGCATCCTCCGTTCCCTCTGGGTCTTGTGCCGTGGGCGCGGTGGTGGGAGACGCTGCAGGAGAAGGAGTAAGCTGCGAAGAGCCGGCGATTTGTGGTACAGCGAGCGGAGAGATTGGTATCGTTGGGTTTGTTGGGTAAACCGAGGGAGGGGGAGATGAGATTGGGGGAGCGGTGCCGGATGGCCAGGGAGAATGGTAACTTTGGAACGGGTTTGAATGAATTGGATACAGGTACGTTGGTGGATAGGTCTGAGGGTATGCCGAGCCCTGGAGGGAGAGGAGGGCATGGATAAGGTAATTGTATGTCTCTGGGGGGAGTGAGGGCGGTTGGAGGTGAAGTTGGGGACGCTGGCGTCACGGCAAAGATGTGAGCTATGTGAGGGAATGTTTAAAGGGATACCGTACGCTGGAGTCGTCGTTTGAGAGACCCTGCTCGTCGTGGGGATTAATATTCTCTGTGGGGAGTGGCATGCCAAAAGGGAGGTGGTTCCAGAGGGCGAACTCGGTAGTGATGTTGGTTGGGTGATGAGGAGGACATGGTCGTACCGGGTTCATTCGCAATCCATTCTCATGATGACGGAAATCGTGGTTACGTAATCGATAACGGACATGCAAAGAGCGAGTGGTCAGTAAACTTACTAGCGAACCAAGATCATCATGGCAAGTTTATTCTCCATCCAATCTGACCACACAAAAATCGATTGAATCTTTTCCTCAGTTAATCAGAATCAGGTCAAAGGACGGAAACTTTCGTTTCGAACTTTCCCCATCCGATGACATTCGTCTCCTCGTCGACAAGGCACATTTCACTCCTTCGCTTGCCCGCTCCAGCTGACCCGACCTCTCCAGATCATCCAGTCCGCCAGCAACAACGTCGACCCGGACTCGATCACAATCTCAAATCAGCCACGGGGTAACGAGTCCCTCGTCACACGTCTCACCGGCCGAAATTTACAGTCGCTCGGATTAAAGTACGCCTCTCTGGCATCATCTCCACTCCCCCCCCTACTGACGATCGCCCAGACACGGCGATCTCATCTTTGTCAACTATAACGATCTCTCCACCTCCATCTCTCCAGATCTCTTGTCCCCCGCCACAAACGGCCACACACGCCCCTCAAAGCAAAACAATATATGGGAAAACGTGCAGGAGGATCCCGTCGACTCCTATTGGCGATCAAAAGACGGTAAAATTCCCCGTAGCCGTGACTCGCGGTTTTGCAAACACGCGTCGAATGGCATGTGTGACTACTGCATGCCCTTGGAACCGTATGACGCGGCCTACCAGGCTGACCACAGCATAAAGCATTTGTCATACCATGCTCATCTCCGCAAGCTCTCTCCAAAGTCATCCTCCGCTGCTGCTCAGGCCCTCCCCCCGCTTTCCCCCACCTCGTACAAAGTCAAGGTACCATGTCCGACAGGTAATCACCCATCATGGCCATCAGGGATATGTACCGCCTGTCAGCCGTCTGCGATCACTTTACAGTCCCAATCCTTCCGAATGGTAGACCACTTGGAATTCGCAACACAATCCATCGTGGAACGATTCCTACAAGCCTGGAGAGCAACTGGCCTCCAGCGCTTCGGCTGGCTTATAGGACGTTATGAGCCTTACAACGAGGTGCCGATGGGCATTAAAGCCGTGATAGAGGCAATTCATGAACCCCCCCAAGAAGGCGAGCTTGATGGTCTGACTCTGGGTATTCCCTGGGAAGACGAACAACGCATCAGGGAACTAGCTAAATCAGCGTCAACCCCTCTATCGATCGTTGGGTATATCTTCACGGATCTTGACCCAACTCCAGATGATCGAACCAAGAATGTCTACAAGCGACACGCCCAATCGTATTTTGTTTCTTCGCTAGAAGCGATCTTTTCTGCCACTGTTCAAAATGCCAATCCCACCCCGTCTCGATCATCCTCGAGCGGCGCTTTTGGCTCGCGTATGGTTACCGCCATTCTTACCGCGACAGAAGATGGTCAAGTCGACATCTCCGCCTACCAAGTGTCAGAGCAAGCCTGTGCCATGGTTGCAGCGGATATGATCGAAGCCAGCGTAGAACCCGGCATCGTCCGAGTCAAGGAGGAGGACCGTAGCCAAGATTCCGCACGTTACGTTCCCGACGTGTTCTATCGGTACAGGAACGAGTATGGTCTTGAGGTTAAGAAGAGCGCAAAGCCCTCCTTTCCAGTGGAGTATCTTCTCGTCAATGTAGGCATGACTTTGCGTCCTGCTGTCCTCGCAATCATGAGATGTTCGATAGGTCACTCATGGCTTTCCACAAACACCTAACCCAATGTTCCAATCGACGGAGTTCGCCATTGAAAATCGTCCCGGACTCGAAGATCAGCAGGTCGACAGCATTCTCAGCTCGCTCAACCGCCTGGGAACGCCATCCCTTGAGGACACGTGCGACACGGCTAAACGTCTCGAGGTTGCGAAATGGTTTAGTGACTGGCACTTGATTGCATTCCTTGAGACCACCCAGCTGCTGTCACCGGTATGGTTTCCGATTACTCTATGACTAGCGCTACCAGTTAACCCAACCTGTTCAGGACGACACAAAGGTCCTTATTCGGACGGCCACTTTGCCCCAATTGTTGGAAGATCCCTCCGTGCTGGACGCCCTCATGAAGACAGACGGATGGCAGACTCTCATAACCTTTGCCCGTGAAAGTGCTCGTGAGTTCTTCCTGCATAGCATGACATGACCTCTTGGGTACAGTGATATATCCAACAGCGGCTCGTCCGACATCGTCAGCACCAACCGACTTGGGGCCTATGGATGATGAAATTCCCCAGGATATCTTCGATCAAATTGCCGCAGTAGAGGCTGCTCAGAATCGAGGAAGTGGCAACTCTCGAGTCAGGATCTGTCCTCATTGCACCTTTGAAAACGAGCATGGAGGACATGACTGTGAAGTTTGCGGTTTACCCCTAGGCTAAAGTTGCACACGTATCTCTATCTTGACACCGCAAGATTGACAGATGTAACATCACCGTTGGCCATCAACTTACTGTAAAGTGGGAAGTAGAAAGGTCTCATACACATATTGATCGGCAGATAGATGAAAATACGTATTATCATCGTTGTACAAAACTCGTGGCTCGCATGTCCTTGTAACAGTGCGAATAGGCACGTGTGACTAATGTATAGTTTCGAAGACAACATCCCAGTCGACTAAGGCACATCAAGGAGAAAATGTTGCCCAATATGAGGGGTCCAATGTCTCTGAAGGGATAATTCACAGTAATACTTAAGCCAAGATCCACCATCCAGCGAATAAAAGGCCACAGAGGACACCGACAGCACGAAGAACGATGACAACGACGAGCGCCTTGCGAACTGCAGCGTAAAAGTTGTTCAGAGCGGTTCCAGACCAGTTGAGGCTGTGTGAAGCAGTCAGTACTTGCAAAACACCGGACAAGAGAACGCTTGCCGTCGATCGTTTGAACCGCCCTCGCGGATGCTGGCCTCCCAACCACGTACGACTTCACGATAGCGCTTGCCAAACACCCTAGTATGCTGTGATAAACAAAGTGACGAGCTCGATCACGACATGAGCCTTACCAGATCCAAAAATTGACATCCGGATATGAGAACCGAGGAAATACGCTGGCAAGGCTGGGGGCGACAGCGTCAACGCGCATACCTTCGCCACCGACAGGTCGGAAGGGTAGCTTCAGGTTAAGGAGGCGCTGTCCAGCGATCTGTTCTGATTGCGGTGGTTCGGGTACCATATTTGCCACGAGGTCCAATGTCATGCCAAGCGAGAGACCCCACAGCTTGAGCTGACGGTGGCTGGATCGTTTCTTCCGTTTCTCCGGGGCCACCTTGTCAGAAATAATACCCTTTTCGAGCACATCCTGTGTCAACACGGAGTATGAAGCACTAGATGGAAGAGGAGGTGATCCGGCGGAAAGGGGTGATTTGGGATCCGGTAGGTTAAGGAGAATAGCGGGAAACTGCATACTCCCGATGAGGACGCGAACCAGAAGTTTCAGGACAGCAGCATGCCGTGGCGTCAACCTCGAGGCGGCATCTACTGTTACACTTGACCACTTTCCTCTTGAATGCACGAGTTCAACCGTTTCAGGTAACACGGCACTGACAAGTGTATCAAGGGGAGTCCAATGGATACTAGTGCCGTCAGCGGGTTCCATTGAGAGCGCGCGGGGAGTGAGTTGCAAAAAAACAAAGGGAGAAAGTATCATGAGCAATCGTTTTCCCAGAGAGGTGGTGATTTCCCGGTCATCGAGCTGTCCAATACATGTAAAGTCGCGCTCGGCGAGATCCAAACCGATTTCCTCCCATGTTTGCCGCATAGCTAGGTATCGGACGTTTATAAGGTGACGGCGGGTTGATCGAACAAGGTAGACGTACCTGTGTAGAGACCACCTTCGTCCCCCTCTTCCATTCTTCCACCTGGAAATGCGAGGTGTGCTTCAGCTCTGCTACTACGATGCGTGCCGCCCTCGCCTGACAAGCTGGTCTTTAGACTGTCGGAGGAAGAACCACTGTCTCTCTGCAAGAAGAGAATCTCTGGGCAAGCAGTGGGGTCCCTGACCCAGTCGAGCTCAAAAAATTGACTGAGTGTCGGGATGGGTCCATCAGCGGGGAGTGGAGGAGTAGTGGGGGAGGGCGCGATGCGAATGACAACGGCTACGGCGGCACGACGAGGTTCTGAGGGGACGTAAGGCCAGGCACACAGAAGGAAGGGAACATAAACTCACGAGTTGCTGGGGATGCGATGATGCGAGGAGGAGTCGTGCGGATGCGATGAAGTGCACGCGACAAGAGGCGTACGATCTTGTCTTGTTTTTCTGGGAGGGAAGAATGAGAAGGAGCTAGTGATAGACAAGACAAGACTAACCTTGAGACATTTCCGTACAATACCTGGCCCTGCCACCACAATTTCTTGTCGACCCCAGTGCGATGTGTTATGCGCGGTGCGCGGACCTTGGCCACCTCTACGAAGACCCCTGCCACTGATCAGCCCATCACTTCCCCGGGCCGGTACTCCGCAGTTTTAGTCGGAGATGGCATATTCAAAGTCCACCTGTAACCCGAAAAACTCCGGGCCGCGCTACTTACTTACAAAATTCGGAGAAACAAGCATTGATTGGCGTTGGTTGACGCTGTTGGTTATGTTACTCCATGGTCGAATTTCTTTTGGTATGGCTATGTGTGATGGAGATTGGCTGCATGGAGAACACGGCGGCCTTGCTGCACAGCGATAGAGTAAGGCGACGCCAACTTGGTGATAAAGCCATCGATAGCGCGCAGTTACACGATGGAAACAGTCCAAAGGTGGGAAAGCCCGCCGCCTAAATGAGGCGTCCGCGTCCTCTCCCGACCGTAAAGGGGACTCTCGACTCGGCAGCCAACCTTGGACTCTCCTCCCTTCCCACTCTCAACTGCATCTCCTTCACACGTCCACTGTTTAAGAACGCCAACCTTTCCGCACTAGCCCCTCTGAATCCCACTCTACATCTTAACCAGTGGCCCACTCCACCCATCAGCACTTCCACTCGATATGGGAATGAAATACCGCCGTTATCTCGCCGGCGAGCGCATCTATGGTTGTTCCAAGTGCAAGACTCATCTTGCCACTATTCACTCGATGATATCCCGAGTGAGTGTTCTAGTGTTTCCCCACGCTCGCCACTAAAAGTCCTTAAAGGCATTCAATGGCCAGCACGGGCGCGCCTATCTCTTTGAAGGGGTGTAAGTGCTCTATCACTGTGTTTGCCTCCAACAGCTGAGACTGTTGGGCAGTGTCAATGTCGTCGAAGGCGAACCCAATGACCGCCAGATGACGACAGGTAACCACATCGTTCGGGACATTTACTGCGTCAAGTGTGCCACCATCCTAGGATGGAAATACGTTTGTATTCACCTGTCATTATCCATTCTCGTGTAACTGTGATTACAGGATCGAGCATATGAAGCTTCCCAGAAATACAAAGAGGGAAAGTATATTCTCGAGCGCAATCTCCTCGTTGACGTTCAATAAGCGCTGCCCTCGCCTGCAGCCACTCTGGATCACACGCTCCAGTTCACATGGGATAACAATGACACTTTGACGACGGTCTCACTACCAGAGTGGACCTCGACAAGCCACCATCCGCCCATGTTCAAGTTCTCACCTCGATCTCATCCACATTCACACCGCATATTGACAGCTAATCTGTCATCCTAATTGGGTATACACGTCAAGTCAGCTGCCTCACCTTTGGAAGCACGATGCCAGTTTCGTGCAAGGCTGAGCTCCGGTTTGCCCTTTGTTTTCTGCGAAACAAGGGATTCACGACCTGACACCGACCGTTACCCGAAGTGTATCATTCCATCGACGATATCATTCACAACCTCAACAAAGGACTAATTTAATTGGAACTTTACAATTCATTCATTTTCTTTTCTACTTCCTTTTTTAAACAAAATTTCTTCCCCGATCGCATATTCGTCGAGGCAAAGATTCCTCGGTGTATATCATATCCATTGTTCACGCACGACTATTTGCAGTGGTGGCCAAGAAAAGGAGGGATGGATTTTGTATATTTCCTACGAAACCTGTACCATTGACGCCGACATTTGAATACATCGCGGCGCATCTTTTGATCATCATCATCAGGCTGGGTTTGTTTGCGAGTATTTGGTGTACCGAACCCCAACGGGATGTAAGTTGTTTTGGGTTGACTTGGCTTCTACTTGGACTCCCCAGCGGATTTGCAGCTCGCGTATAAAAATCTACCCAAACGACGAACCGGTCTGCGACTCGGCGTCATCACGGTCCTTGTCCACCCCCCGTCATCACTAAATGGGTTGGTCTCGTTTCCCTCTCCTACTACCCTCTCTCTCACACACTTTTTTTTTTTTTTTTGCTAGCAACTCTCACCATGTCCTCCGTTCGTTCTCAGCTCGGTGCCGCATCACAATACGTCCCCTCTCCGCTCGCTGGATCCTCTCACAACTCTGTCTCTGCCCCACCAAGACCATTGCCACGTCGCAGCCCCCACTTCGCGCCGTCGCGCCCCATCCGACCGTTCGCCTCTATATCACAAAATACCACCCTCTCGTCGACGAAGCCTGTCAAACTCATCGAGCCTCCTCAGAATTTCAAGACAACCTTTGTCCTTGACCTGACACAGGTAGAGTTCAGTCGACAAGACTGACCTCTTTCTCGTCACATGAACGTTGATCCCCCACTCTGTGTCCACGGACGCCCCTCTGCACCATTTCGCTGCTAGGTTGCATTTTGGAGGTTCTTATTCAATGTTTATTACACGCCACCATTTGTTCCATTAGAGTATAGGTACACATGTTCCAGTATTGCCATTGAGTCACCCGCCTTCCGTTTCATATGTAGGCCTTTTCCGTGCCCCACCCCCGCGTGGGCACGTACCAAGAACTGTTAATGGAGTCTCAGAGTTCGTCAGTCAGCCACCCGAGTCACTTGTCATTTCGAGATTGTTAGGCCGCTCCGAGGATCGTAACAGCTTGGACAGAGGTAGCCCTCCCCAGACGAGCTGCGACAGTTTCTCTTGACCCCCGCTGGCTAGAAGATGGTACATACTTGGTCATTTGGTTCAACACGTATCAAGCACAATTTCCACTTAGGCAACCTCTAAGTCAATGGTATATCGGGCCAAAGAGATCATGGTGTCGTCTTAACCGCCGCTGCGCCTGGAGACTGTATGCTGCACGAGACTGACTCCTGAAGATTGTCATGGATGCCGAAAACCATGCTGAAATTTTTGTTATCAGGTCTCAATCGACTTACCATTCCTATGTTCGGGTGCCCAATCAACCGACTCTCCATATTTCACCCTCCTCCTGTCCCAACTCAAGTTGTAGCCTTCCCGGTTCTTTTGCAGCTTGCCGAGGCTGAAAGGAATATGTTTGAAGCTGTAGGCAGCCTCACGAAACACAAACAGATCATTAGAGTACCCTTGAGGAGATAGAGATTGGTGGACTTGTCTACAGCTTTGCTGGTGGGGATGCCAAGACACTGAGTCACCCAGGTGAATAAAGCGAGGCGAGGTGGAAACCAATGATGAGGTCGAGGAACCAGAAATAAATTTGACTGAGATCATTCTGTGCGAGTAGATGGAGCGGGTTTCGATCAAGTATGAGACGTGCGAGACATCGCTTGACTTTTCTTGGTGTATACGAAAGCTTCTGATCATCAAGTTGGGCATTGATGCAGACGACGATGGATAGCTAAGGTCAAGGGAGATAAGGATGCATCACAGTGGTCACCACCCTGATAACGGATAACAAGAGACGACCGTCCAACCATGTAAGTTTGCACTTGAGTTATACATGTACCTGTTTTCCGAGTCGGATCATCTAGATGCCAAGCGTTGTATCGGATGCGGGTATATACTTGTTACCCCCTCGCCGAATCGACGAGCACTACCGCCGTGTTCAGAGAATACTAAGAACCACTCCCACCGTGTCGATGGCAGACGAAGAAACATGCTTGTTGTGCATGTACTTACCGTTGGCGGGGTTCCACAGTGGGTGATATTGATATATGCGAGTTTATACTAGGTACCAAATCATCGTAATGGGCACAGAACCTGTTCGATATTGAGAACCGCTTTCACTCGCGACTTCGGTTCCATCTAACACCCGAAAACGAGGCAAAGGCGTGTAATGAACTTAACTTTACTAAGGTTTGCTCGAATGCGTCGGATGCTAAAGACCACTCGTATTAATCACACCGTTTCCCCACTCGTCCTTTTTTTTTTTTTTTTTTTCACCATTCTCCTGGAATGCCGAAGGACATGGTTGTTTCCAGGCCCTTCATATGGCTCTGGATCATTCTCGCTTTGTTCCGGTGGCAATAAACTCTGGAGATCGAGCAAACGATATGTGAAACAACGTCGAAGCTGGCCTTATTTCTGTATTCCCCTTGATTGCCAAGTCATGTCATTTCGGATGTGCTGGCTGTAGTCATCTGAGGCGGGAAGGTAACAGCTCGCCTCAGCATTTGGGTTTCCTACTCGGAGAGTGGATGTGATCCGGCGATCGACTCGAAGTGAGTATGCTCTAAAACCAGGAATGCGACCTTTTTACGTACGCTCTTTCAGCTTTCAAGATGACAGCAACGTGTGTAAAGCTCGGAAGAGGACTGAGCGTAAGAGTCAAGCACCTATTCGGGTCTCTGGAAGGCACAAGAAGAAGGAACATTGCGACCTGGAAGCGGCTGTGGAGGGAGAGGAACGACTTTTCAACCGAGCGGCACGTTCGTGGGCACCTGAGTAACCAAAACGTCGATCCTCTGTCCGCGGAGCTAGACTAAAAGCAGGATACACAAAAAGATGCTTTCCTGTTGAAAGTATATCGTGGGTGCAGAGACAGGTGAAACCTGCTGCCAGCGTCACCAGAAAGACGGGTAGACGCCACAGGCATAGATGGGCCTGGCAATGCCGGGAGCGAGTCAGGCGGCGATGGACGGGGATAGCCGAGGTGGGTTGTGAGACATGAAGAAAGCTGTGGGAGTGGAGAGATATGGGCGCAGGCGGACGCTCGTGCAGACGCTGGGCCGGTGGGTGGATGGAGAGGGGTGATTGGGAGGAAATATAATTAACCTAGCTTTCCATCTTTGGGGCGAATTGGGACAAAAATGAGCCCAGATTGAGGAGGATTGTGAGTGTACGCATCAGCAAACTTGCAGTGCCGCTGCAGAATAGAAATAAGACCCTTCGAAGGAGCAGCGACACTTTCATCAACGCCGTCTTCTTTCTCTCCTCCTCCTCACTACATTTTCCTGCTCTGTACTGGGCCGTTTTTCGTGCCTTCATTTTTACGACCTTGCACGATTTTGCACGACATCTTCTTCCTTTCCTCTCCCCTTTCTTTTCTCCTCTCGGACCCCCCATCCTTTCCATTTCATCGACTTTGAGCAATCCAAGGTCTGCATATCTATCATATTCTCCCTCCCTCACTCAGCCCTCTCCGCAGACTCTTGCCATCCTACACACCATTTTCCCAATCTTACACATCTTCTTTTCTTCTTTCCCTGTCGACAAGCTATGGACAGTTGGCGAGTAGCTGTCTTGGGTGACGGTGGTGTCGGCAAGACTGCGTTGGCCGTCCAAGTAAGTCATTCCCCCGTGTCATAACACAGCCCCTGACCACACTTCAGTTCACCCTTAACTGCTTTGTCGGTAAGTCGACACATCCGATGTCGTGTTAAACTCATCAGCTTACTCTTCAATCACAGAGGTACGATTTATGTCTACTCATTCCGCACCTTGGGTGATTTTCTTCCATTCAGACGTATGACCCGACGATAGAAGACGCTTATAGGAAACAGCTCATCGTGGACAACAAGATGTGCTTTGTAGAGGTTATCGATACTGCTGGACAAGGTGCGCCATCCCTTTACGACTGAAATACCCAATTTTATCAATTCGTTAGAGGAGTACGCCACCCTGAGAGACCAATGGGTACGGTCAGTATCCCATTCTACCCTTCCTTGTTCACCACTCAAGTCTCGGTAGCGAGGGTCAAGGGTTTATACTTGTGTACTCGATCGCTTCACGCTCAACATTCGAACGACTCGAAGTCTTCCGACAGTCGATGCTCAAAGTAAAGCGTCAAAAGCCAATTTTCATGTTGGTGGGCAACAAGTGCGACAAGACTTACGAGCGGGAGGTGTCGCGTGAGGAAGGCATTGCCCTTGCGCGAACGTTTGGATGCGAGTTCATGGAGACATCGGCCAGGACGGCGTATAACGTGGAGCTGCTTTTTACAAATCTCGTTCGTGCGCTACGACAGACGAAACGAATGGAGGCTGGCGGATCGAATGGCAAGCAGGGTGATAAGCCGCTTAAGGACCCTAAGAAGCCCAAGTGTGTAGTGATGTGATGGATATTCTCTAGGGTTTTCGGTATTTAGATTTCAATTCCCTTTACCTCTCTCCGATGATACCTCTGTCGCCTTTTGCTCTCCATGACTCCACGGGCATGCATCCCATTCTTTCTCTTCTCTTCTCTTTCTTTCTTTCCCTTTTTTCGATTTTCCAGGCTGATGTCCCCTTCTAACCGCCTCGTCACACCAGTTCGTCGTCTCACGCTGTGTCATACGTGATTTAGGTCTATGATGTATTTTGCAATGCATGGAAACAACCGACTATACATTCACACTGTCATGCATCCATGTCTTCCGGGATGACTTATTACGGCTGTGGGCTCGCTGCGGCTTGCCGCGTGGTGGCCACGTCGTGTATTCGTTGAACTTTGGGTGCCTCCCAGCGTGCTGGTTATCAAGATGGATGCCTCTTCAACTCGTGGTACTAACCCCAATACTCACTCAAAGCGCTCACCATGTTTGATGACTTTGAGTTCTGTGCACCCCAGACACCGGACTTTCGAGTCAGGTCGATTCCTGACCAGGAGGAATACGGCGTGCACAAGAGCGCACTCCGAACATCCGAAGTATTCCGTTCGCTTCCGGAATCTTGCTTTCTTCCAGGCAAAATAGACTAAAGATATGATATCACAGGGAACATGTTCTTGTGTTGTGACCAGGAACATAGCTTTATTCACACTCATGAGGTTCAAGACATCACCAAAGTCCTAGAGCTGGACGAATCCGCCTCAACACTCCGTCTGTTGCTCAGACTGCTACACTTCCCCCCGCCGCCGCCCTCCCTTGACCCGTCTGCTCGCCAGACACGTCGGATGGGGCAACCAGCTTCATTGTACCAGGGGACTCTCATCCCATTTCCGCTACTCCCGAACATGCTCCGGTTGGCCGATAAATACGACCTCTCGGAACCCCTCCGACGCACCTTTCACTCACACCTGTTTGCTAATGCTTCCATTCATCCCCTCGAGGTCTACTCGTTTGCCACGAGGAGCCGTCTCGATGACGTTGCAGCTGAAGCAAGTGCATACCTCTTGCACCCGCCACTTGCCACCTACTCCAAGAATCAAATCGCGCTCATCCCCTCCGTCTCCGCATACCATGATCTCGTTCAGCTGCACAGTTACAGAATACAGCAGCTCAAATTGATTCTTTCGCGGGAAGATATTTTCCCTTTTGGGTATGGAGTATGTGTCGCTCACCAAGAAAATACTACGCGAGCATGGAACGATTCTCGGGTGCTGCTGGCCACCCAGCTTGAAGCAGGTAGGATGTCCCGGGACGGCTATCAAGTGGAAAAAACCGCTCATGGTCAACTAGCCACCGACGTAGCGGCCGAAATGAGTGCGCTCCTGAAACAATTCGACTTGTGCAAAACATGTCACAAGGCTTGTTCGGCAGCCATCGAGATGCTCGGGGTAGAGTGCTTGTCACCGTGAACGTGGAACCGTTTGCTCGCGAACCATCTAGTATAAGTGCAATCGAATTCCAAGAACTATCGACTACTTGCCACCACAATGAGGGTAACTAAGGGGGAGTGGAAGTGGCGTTCTAACTGGAAAGGGACCGTTCGGCGTCTCCATGCTCCCAACAGGAGAGAAGTATATACCTTGTAAGATTATGTGTTATGCCAGAGGAGCGTCCTAAGGTCTTTCCAAACTTCCGAGTCACGGTATAAGTAGGTCATAGAGTTGAACATGCCAGGTTGGATGCTCTTGCCCCGATTCTTGAACAACCACATTACGGCGCCCCATGCCAACGCCGCGAATACCGAGAAGTACCGAGGATCTGGTGGGATGGGACGGGCGAGGGCGGATCCATCGGGCGACGGTGTCTTTGAATAAGGTGCCTCTGTACGGGGTAAAAATGCTGCGATCACCCTTGAAACCACGTAGAGCACGATCTTCGGGAAAAAAACCTAAGCGCGACGACATAACATGAGCGCGGAGCGTACCTGCTCGTTCACCGCGGTCCTCTCCCCGAACACCACATACCCTCCAATCAATCCTGCGATAAATGTATCTGCGCTGCGTTCCTTCCCTCCGTTCGCCTTCTTCTGGAGTAACAGTAGAATCTTGTACAGCGAGACAAACTTTGCTAGATTGAGGGCATGCTGCTTTGTTGCTTGGTAGATAACACGAGAGCGCGTCTTCCAGCTAACTCGTAATATTTAGCAGATTGTTGGCGTGACTACACGGACAGACATACTCTCCACGTCCAAAGAGTATAGCCATTATGAGGGCGTGGGGGAATCTGACTTTGACGCCATAGACGAACCCATTCCTCGCACCCTTGATAACTGCAAGGCAATCATGAAGAGCAGGATTGAGCAACAAAGCGTCGAGACCTGACATGGCGAGCAAACGAGACGAGCTAAAAATTAGGCAAACCGTGACACGGCCCTCAAACCTGGGAATCAGCACCTTTTTGGAAGCGCATCAATCAATCACATGGAATAAGAATCAAATTCGGTGGATTAAGCATTATCTAATGTATCATCTAATGTATCACTGTTGCAAACTTGGAAATGCCGACCAGTCACGGTGCGTCGGAAAATTGGTCATGCCAAAGGGTGGCTTGTCGGAATCCGGCAAATGACCAATGCTCAGTTTCATCACTGCACCAGAGTTGCAAACTTGGAAGCCCACCGGTCACAGTGGTCAGCACAAACTTTGCTTGCATGTGAGTGGATTTTATTTGGCCATAAGTACATGATAGATGGATGTGTATAATAGTCTCTCCCTCCCACCTGAATCATGTTTTACATATTTTGTTTAATTTTATAAGGGGGTAACTCAGAAAGAAAATCAGTGACAGAATTACAGATAACAATGGAGATGGAGAATGGAACAATCATAGGGAATAAAGGGGATCAGAAAGACATGCTGGTAGGGTTAGATGGCACAGTTATTCAAATCAAAAAAAAATTACTGTGGGAATGAAAACAAAAGCATCTTTAGGAAGCTGAGTTTTAAACTAGATAACAAGGTAACTGTTTGGTCTTGTGTATGATCTAATACAGGGGCTTTATTTTGACACAGCATTGCAGAGCCCTTCAAATTGCAAGCAAAGTAATTGACAGAGATGGAAACAGCATTGTAGTACATACAGCAACAATATGGGATGCTTGCTATGTTAGTTCTAGGGTTGACATGAGTCTAATCAAGATGCTGATATATTTTGTTCCAAAGATGAACAAGAACCAAATCTTGAATAGAATGAACAGCACTTTCTAGGTCATTGCATGTGCTCAGGAAAGACATCTAAAATTCTATTTTGTGCATTGGATATAGTACCAGTAGTACATTGCAATATCTGGAACATTCTCAAAGGCCCTACAGGCTTATTGATCCATTGTGAGGGGCAACATGATTTTGGAGACAAGATGAACTATTAGTTTCACACCAAAAGTGTTTTCAATTCCAGTGTAGTAATGCTATGTTGTGGTTCAATTGTCACAATTTACAAAAAAACATGCTGGTGTCTGAAGAATTCATATATCATGGGTATGCAACTAATAATCTGATATGACAATAGGTTGGTCATGATTGAAAATAGTCATCTCTGAAGCTAAATAGAGAGAGTGATGACCATTCAAGCTGAAATACATTCAACAGGGGGTCACAAGACAAGCAAGGAAAGACTTACTCCATCTTTATCAAATGGTATAGTATCCTCAGAGGCAGCTCTGATCACTACAAATCTCCTATAGTTCTCCATGAATGCTGGTTGATGTTGGGCATTCAAAAGATCCCTAATGACCTCATTGTTTGTAAAAGTGATGAGCCATTCAGCTGTCATGCCTAAGGTGGTAGAATGGCTTTTAAGGACTTCAAGATAGATCTCTAATAGCTCATGCCCACTAGCAGCAGAATGACTGAAGAGCTGGGAGAGCCAAGCAACTTGGTCAGAATGTCCTTTTTCAGGCATTCTGGTTGTAGAAATCAACCCAAGATTGATGAAGTCCAAAATAGGGCCTAAACATGATTCATTGACAGAATCACTGTAGGATTGTTGAACTTGAACATGTGTTCAATATAGATGTTCAGACTCACCTTGAAGAAGTCAGGTCCTCATTACTGCACAACAGGTGACTCATAGCAACAACCTCTGGGATAAGATAGCAGTGCCAAAGAGGATGCTCTATGATCTTAGACATTAACTGATGACAACCCACCAAATCTTCTGCAAGTGCAGAAGCAGTAAAGGTTACAATCCCTCCTATCATAGATAACACTTCAGATGCAAGAACAACACATTGAATGAGCTCATACCTAATGGATAGATCTCCTGAACTCTCCATCTCTCACAGGTTATGTTGGCAGAGTAGCCATATGTCCAAAATTGGATTTCAGGAGAGTTAACTCGCTTTGTGACCAGGGATGGCATATTGTGCAATGTCTCCAAATGTCTATTGGAAATGAAGACAACCCTTACATCCTCTTCAACATTGGCTGATACTGCCTTGGTTGATTTGAGAACACATTGGAGCATAGCAGTGTCCAATCCTAGTGACAACTGATCAGGCAAGGGCCAGATACTATATGCTCTGCTTGTGGAGGAGTTGTTGAGGAAGTCCAGTAGTCTCCTTGGAAAATACAACAAGGACATTGCCTGATACAACATAGCCTCCTGGGGAAGCTCATGAGGTACCAACACTTCCTGTGGGTTGAATGAGGACTGTATCACAGTCTCAATGGATCTCCATCCAGCAACCTTGGTAGATGTCATGGCTGACACTAGAAGGGGCAAAAGCACAACAAGAAGAGCAGTTCCAGACAGTAGATGCTCTGGTACTTGTAGGACCTTGGTCAACCCCTGTTGTGCCCCTGGAAAGATGATAAGCACTGCTACTTCAGTATCATCAAGGAACAATGGAATTGCTGCAGCCTGCAAAGCAGAGTCAATAAAATACTAAGCAAAGAATTAAGAAAGCCAACCAGTCCTTCACTTTTCAAATGATGTTCCAAGCCTTGTATGATCACCTCCTCACTGGGCTCATTTGACTCGAGTCTACCAAAGTACTGGGGTTTTCCACAGGCTCGAAGAAGAGGTGATAGATCCATAATTGGATATAGCTTTGAGATCCGGAGTGAGTCTAGTGACAACAGCAAGAGATTGATGTGGGAGCTGTTGCTTATGCCACTAGGATCTGCAATAGTAACAGCACAAAGAGGCTCGGTTTTGCTCTCAGAGGTGCTGATGAATAGATCACCAGACCATCTCCACTTCTTGGGTATTCTGGAAAGAAGGTTAGCACTTGAATATCATGCACCAGTCCAACACACTTTGATATGGCCAGGGTCTTGTTCAACTCAGTTGTTGGTTGCTCAGATTGGTCAGGTGTTACAGCCATCTCCCTTTGTGGACCCAAATATTCAGTCCCAATGAAGTAGATCTCATAAAATCACAATGTTACTCACAAAGGGCCACTTAGCCTGGATGGAAAGGGGCTTTTAGTCAGATAGAAAAAAAAATTAACATGGAACATACACAGGAATATGAACAGTCTGCAAAAACTTCTCTGCATTAATTTCTTCCTGAGACTTTGGTGGTATGGGGGCAGTGAAGATTTCAGAGCTGTTTGACATTCACATTTCAGATAGGCTCTACATCCCCAGAACAACATACCTTCCACCCAGTGGTCCAGAATCATCCAAGATAGAACCAAAGAGATCAATAGGTTCATCAACATCCATTGCTTGGGGGGAAGCAACCATATCTGCATCAATATCTGTGTGTTGAATCACAGGTGATGTAGGTGATGCGACAGAGGTGTTTGACATTATAGTGTCTTTCGTCTGGCTATCGGGGGGAAGAAGTGATTTCTTCTTCTTAAATGAAAGTGATGGAAGCGACTTCTTGGGTGCAGGTGGAAGTGGTTTGGGGCCAGTAGGAAGCGGTGGTATCCCAGCAGCCACGCGCTGCTTGGTGGAAAGAGAACTTCCAGCCTCGACACTCTTAGAGGGTAGATTCATGGACTTTACCAGGGGATTGGTCCTCTGGTCTTGATGAGTGCGTACAATGGTAGCCTTGGGTGGTGCGACAGACAATGATCCATCGGTCGTTGGCGGCAATTCTTGTCGTTTGACCTGGGCCAGAACCTGTTTGGCGTAAGCACTATCAGAGGAAGTAAAAAGCAGTATCCACCTTGGGGATTTCCTTTGAAGGTGGCGTGGTGGCTTTCGAGCGAGATGCAACCTTCACCTGACTGCGCAAATGGAAATCGGACTCGGACTCAGACTGCAATATGGAGAGGAATCAATCAAGTGCACAGATGAAAGTAACGGATGAGAGGCACGTACCTCTGTATCGGCGATGCGTACCTTTCTGTTGAGCTTCTTCGTAGCGCGTGTTTTCGCTGAAGACACTTCATCTGAAGTCTCAGAGTCATCCATGGAGCTTTCTGATATCGGCAGTGTGCTCGGCTTCGACTTTCGCTTCTCCTAGAGAGTCATTTAGCCACGGATCTCATGTCAACAAGTTCCCGACCTGTCTGTCCTTCTTGTTCGTTGCCTTATCTGCCGTCTGTTTCGAGGACTTGGCAAATGTCTCTGCGAAATATCGCTTCTCTTTATCTGTGAATGTTTGAGAATTTGCTGGAAACAATGCGATGAAGCACATACTAATCCACTCTTCTCTAGCCGCTGTCTCATAACCGATAGGATAGTCGTTATTATCCGTACCAATATGTTTCCAGAAGCTTGCCAGGAGTCGCTCACATTGCCGCACGTTCGCCGAAGGCTCCCAGCTACGAACACTGAGTGCCACGAAACACGCGTATCTTGGATGCTGTTATACACCCACCTATCCGAGTCCGAATCATAACCCGCCCACTGTGTGATGTGGTTGAGCGAGAACTTTAGCTATCAGCGAATGGTACTGATCACCTTCACGAGGTACTCCTAAATCATCTGATATATCGGTATTGGATAATATGACTAGAGCAAGCCACTTACCCAATCACCGTCGTCACTGACCCGTGCTTTCGTGATAACCTCTGAAAATTCTTCATAGTAACGGGGTTGTCTATATGGTGGCGGGGTCCTTACCGACGTGATATACCTCCTCCTCTTCGTCCTTTCTCTTTCTTGGCATTTTCTCGAAGCGAACTTGGAACCAACGCACTATGGGTGAGGTTTAAGAAAGAGAGCAAAGTTAAGGTTAAGGCTGGAAGTTTGGATCTAATTGGGTAACACGTGATCCCCCACTGGCGCGCACGCGCCATACTGTATTGACACTCAGCGCTCAGCGCTCAGCGTCCGACAACTGCACGACGAGTAACATTCCAACATGACATCCAAAGCGAAGTCCAAGCAGGAAGAGGCCCTTCAATTCCTCGACGATCTCGATAACCTTCAACCCTCCGCTGGCCCGCCCACCTATCGTCAGACTACACCTTCGCATACGCATACAAGCAACCAGGGGGATCCTGCCGAAGTCCTTGCTTTCATCGATGAAATTACCCAGAAAAGCTCAGAACCTACCCGTTTAACAGCGCCGCCGATAGATCGCCCTACCTCGCGCGCTGGAACCCCTTCCCTTCGCAAGGGTACCGAACGCGTCAGGATGGGTGTGCATCTGTCGTCCTCCACGTCTTCATTGTCCGGGAAGCCAGAGTCAGCTACGGGAGCAGTCTCTACCACCAAACCCGAGGAAGCGGCGGCTGCGTCTGCCACTTCACCGGGGGGGTGGGGATGGTCGAATGTATGGAACAGCGCCTCCGTTGCGTATCAGCAAGCCAGATCCGTCGTTGATGAGCAAGTGAAGAACCTGCCAAAGAATGAACAAGTCAGCAAATGGGGAGAAGGCGTCTTCGAGTATGCGAAGACGGCCCAGTTGGATAAACTTGGTATGCAAAAATGATGACAATTCACAAAGCTTTCTAACAATCATCAGGCCACGACTTCAAGAGAGTTGGATTATCCACTCTCAATGATATATTGAATGTCGTTGCTCCTCCAATTTCGGAGCACGAGGTTATTCATGTCTGGCTTAGCCATGACATGCGGGGATACGATGGCGTCGAGACCCTCGTGTATCGCTCACTCGCGCGAGTAAGTTATATTCACCTCATTATTCATTCCCGGTGCTTAACCCATTCCATAGATTATGGAGCAAGTCGAAGGCGGTGACCTCATTGTCAACCGCGGTGAAGAGTCCAGACCCAAGGACTCCCCTGGTTCTGCCCGAGAACTCAACGTTGTCGATGGCTACGAGGCTGCGCTGAAGCTTGCTCAGGTAATCTCCTCGTACCCTGAGTAGTTTCCCTTCTCAATACTTTCTCTAGGCCAATTTGGACGAGTTGATCAAGAACCAAACCATGACTCCCAAAAGGGAGTTATCAGTCGATAACCCAGTTATTTATTCCTCAGTCTATATCCGAGTCCAGCCCTTCACGCGGTCGTATTCTCTTCCTCAGCTGGCACAGGCAACCTCTGACGCGGCAGACACCTATTTACAATTCATCTTACACCTAGCTGACCCAGGACACCAGCTAGTGCGCACCACAGTAACACAAGCAATCCCCGCTGGCTGGCTAGAACTCTGGGATCAGTACGACTGGGTTGAAGATCATGTTGCAGAATCATTGAGGGTCGCTGTCGAGGTACTTGGACAGGACTATCTCGCATCCAGGATGGGCTGGAAGAAAGATACACAGAGCGATGATAATGTGCCGACTTCCAGCGAGGAAACGACATGAGAATGCTCAAATAAAGCATTGAAACTATCTATGTCATAGTAGGTAGCACACTCATGTCTGCGCACGTATCGGGCTAGTGTATCGATCTCCAGCGAAACGCTGTTATCGATTCTTCACTTTTTCGGTGATTCTTCTGGCTTTGGGGGAGGAACAGGTTTGAGGTCTGCGGGTCTAATGGGCTCAGTGCCAGCTCCGACTTGGTCCCAAGGCGAAAATGATTCGAAATTCCTGCACAAGGATATGATGAGCAAAACCGGTGACACAGATATGAAAGCGAGAATCACCGGAATGCCTGCGTAAGCTGCAGTGGCTCGTAGACAACGCGTTTCCGCTCTTCATCGTAGCGGACCTCCGAGTACCCCTAACCAAGGTGTCGAAGTCAAATTTTACAAGATTATGTTCTGACTTACTGTCAAAGGGAAATCTTTGCGCAAGGGGTGTCCATCGAAGCCTGCACAGACAAGTAAAGTCAGGCATGAGAGAGAAGGTGAACGTGATCTACCGACCATAATCCGTCAATAGGCGACGTCTAGAAATACGGTGAACAACAAGCGGAGATGCTGCGCGTGACAAACTTACAAGTCTGGGTGACCAGAAAAGAACACACCAAACATGTCCCATACCTCCCTCTCATACCAGTCAGCACCACGGAAGACAGAAACAACGCTCGGTACAGGGTCCGCTTCGCCGGCGTACGTCTTTACCCGAATCCTGCCGGCGTGTTTGATGCTGAGCAGGTTGTATACAACCTCGAAACGCTTCTCTCTTTCCGGGAAATCCACTGCGGTGATATCAACAACACTCTTGAACTGGCACTGGGAGTGATCCCGCAGGAAGGTCAGAACAGGAACTATTGCCGAGGGAGGGACGTGAAGGATAAGCTCATCCTTGAGAACTGAAAACTGTTGGATGAACTTTGGGAGGCACTGAATCAAATACGAGCCATAAGTGTGCAGCGACTCTGTGGTCCGTGCATACTTTGTCGCTGTTGGGTTGGGAGAGGTAGGCTCGGTGAACGGAGAGACGGAAGCTGGACAAGGATAAGCACAGGTCGAGGGTCGGAAGCAAATAGGTACCTCTGGACGAGGATGTGAACTGGATGTTCCGTCGCAAGAGTGCGACGGACGACCCGCGGGCACAGGGGTGTCTGAGGACGCCGGCCGCACGGGTAGCTGCGCGCAAGGACATCGGGTGGACGTGGTTAGTAGGCCTGACGGGTTGGTCGGAGTAGGAATTTCCAACGCGCTTGACCATGGCCTCGCTCACTGACGATAAAACAGCGCTTTTCGATTCACTTCCGTACTATGACAATGACCTCGAGCAGTATCCCATTCTCAAAGAAAAGGTTGACAAGGAGCTGGGGCGTGAGCCCAAGCCCCCGCAGATCATGCATCCTCTTGTCCCACCTCCGCTTGAGTTGTTCAAGGTTAGTGTAGAAATCTTCTCACTTCGTGAACCTCAGCTGCACACATGATATAGAACAACTCCCTGCTAGCTGCGGAGCTCGCGCGTGTAGAGGCGCACCAGCTCTTGCTTCCACTGGACACTGTGAGGTATCAACTACCCGCGCCTACATCATCGCCAGGAACTGATGAAGAGTGGCGAGAAGCCCTTGGAAATGCACATGCTCAACTTGAGCACCAGCGCTTACGGTCTGTGCGGGAGCTTGCAGAATGTCCGTACTTCGATTGAGCTGGTGTTGTCAGGCATACCAATCTTGCACTCCTACAAACGTATGGCCAGAATGCTTGGCGCATACATAACTACCTGTTGGAGGAGACGGCGAAGCAGTGTGAGAGAGCACTCGAAGAATTGAAAGAGCTGACCACGGAGCTGAACAGGGAGCGCAAGAACTTGCAGGTTCGCCCATATAGCTTCTCGCGGAGGTTGGTCGCTGATGGACGGTTGCTAGACGCGCTATGGTGCACAACTGACGACACTGGAGACGAGGTGGACTGAGCTACTGTCGAGCATCTTGCAGATTGAGATGGCGAATATTGCGCTGGAGGGGGAGGTGGAACGGCTGCGGAGGAAGGAGGGGGAGATGATAGGGCTGTAGCGATGTAGTACCACTGTGTAATACGACTGACCCAAAAAGGAGAGACGTCGGTGAGCCCGCCGCGTGCAATTTCGTCTTCTGCAGCGAGGACAAAACTCGTTCAGCGCGCTGCTCAGCGTATCATCCCCTCCAAAGGTGAGCTCCTCCGTTCCACCCCACCCATCCGACCATTCCCCACCGACACCACCACTTCTTCTCCGTCAAAGTCAACGATCAGCGTCCTGGGGCGCGTTTATGGCCGATACCGACAAAGCAGACCCAGTATCATCGGAATCATCGCAGGATGGACCCGAGATAGTGACCCTCCCCGCCAGCGGACAACTTTTGCACACTCGTGCACAATCCCCGGTACCGAACCCGGAACAGTTGTACTCCAATTCATCACATTCTACCACCCCAGATCACGCCCCTGCTGCACCGTCTGCGCCTCCTTCGTCCGTGACGTGCTCCCCCTTCGCTATTCCTCACCCCAAGAGGTTTAACGCGGTCAACATAAACAAGAAATTTCTCCAGAAGAACTCTACCTCCTCTGCTGCTGCCTCTGTCGTCGCAACCCTCGCTACAGCTGCCAAGACTGGCACCCCCGCTCGTATGTCGTCCTTCTCTATTTTTTGGTTCTCTCACGTCTCCCAGCAGCACGCCCTCCCCCCCAGCCTTCTACTTCGCATTCCAAGCTAGTGACTGCCAAGCTCACGTCAACCGCCCCACTATCCGCAACTACTGGCCCAGGTTGGTCCCGTCCTTCTTCTGCCACTCCACCTGTCTCTACCACGCCATCGACTTCGCCGAATGCACCACCACCCCAACCACCCGCATCAACACCCACAGCGCCTCAATTCCCCCATGGTGGCAAACTCATACAGCCCCAACCAAGGAATGCCATGGCCTCGTCATCTCCGTTGGTCAAGAAGGATAGCTCCACAAAACCTGCTTGGGGAAATGCAAAGTCTCTTTCCATAACCTCTGATACCACCCCACGCAGTGATTTCCCTACTGCAGCCGAGGTTGCTCAAGGCCAGTTGCTCACTGGCTAACAAAGTTCGTCGACAAAAAGATAGTAATCATTCATCCACAGGCCGCGTCATCAAAGCTGAGGAGCCAAAACCTGAGGATCCTCTGACGCTGAATCGAGTACCGCCCCAGGAAGCGGACGCGTTCAGGGGAGTACACCTTGATCCGAATGCCCATCATTGGGATGAGGTTCGTTATCATTGTCATCAATGGTACTCTCATTTGATTATTTGTAGATGGAGGAAGATGATGATAATTTCCTGGACAACGTCATCGAGTTCGGGGATGGTCGGCAGTACAAAGTAGCACCAACCGCTACCGGACAGCAGCCGGCCACGAGTACTACAACCACCCCTGTGGGTGGAGAAACTTTCGTCTCAACCGCTGACCATGTGTCGACTGAGCCCGTCAGCAAAGAAGAGAGGTTTGCAGATGATTTTGATCGTAGCTGGCCTCGTACCAGGCAATCGCCTATCGTGCTTCAAAGAGACTTGCCCAATCGTTCTTCCCAACATATATCGGATTCTCCTACCCCATCCCAACCCGGCCATTCCTCGGTGGAGGGGTCGAGGGTACTTTTCAATGAGCGTTCCAATAGGTTAGAGCCTTACACCAGTCCCCATTTTCCAAACCGACTTGGTTCCAGCCTCGGATTTTCAAGGCGGAATGCTCACGGAGAGCACGCTCTTTCACCATCTGAACCTCGTTTTAGCAGGGACGCCCCGCTTCATAGTCCGGTACATCTTGTGCACTTGTTGCAGAAACCTTCTGAGGGGACTCATGATACTTCGGCGCAGTCATCAAGGAGCTACACTGGGGACTTCACAGGTAGACGGAACGCGGAGCGTGATGGTGGTCTACATAACTTCGGAAGTGACTATGGTCAGAACAAGGCCAGAGCTAGAGATCCCGGTGGGCCGTCTGGATCTTTTCACGATTCCCGCGGTATTAGCGAGAAACGGCCTCGCCGACTCTCAGGTGCTTCCTTTGCCAGTTCAATTCCTGATGGCCAACAGCAAGGGTCGTCTCATTCTTCGGACGTCCCGTTTTCCCGGAGATCTCAAGCACGAGAATCTCCTTTGCAACATTTGTCCGTCCTTCCTGCAAACGTATCGGCCCAAGTTTCTAGGGTTTCCCAGTTACCAGGCACATCCCATGCAGCTACACCAGAGGTACAGCTGTCGGGTTCCTCATCAGTGCTGGACATTGAAGGCGTACACAAGACCGCTATGCACATATCTGCAGAGCGCGCGAAACAGAGACGGCAAT
This sequence comes from Boletus eberwhitei, assembly GCA_038090915.1. Taxonomy (NCBI): domain Eukaryota; kingdom Fungi; phylum Basidiomycota; class Agaricomycetes; order Boletales; family Boletaceae; genus Boletus; species Boletus eberwhitei. Next base: position 58,354 of record JBBPNO010000050.1, read on the forward strand.
TGGAAGAGGAAGAACGTGAAAAAGAGAAAGAACGTGCGAGAAAGAAGGCGGCCGAACTTGAAGCACGCATGATGCAAGCCCAGGTGAGTCCCTTTTCTACAAACTACGATGCAGCCAACTCATCCAACGTCTCAGAAAGCCGCTGCTATAGAGATTATTCAGCAGGCCGTCACTTCTGCGCAGGACCCCGATCAGCTTGTTACCGACCCAGAAGAACATAAATCTTCTGAAGTTATTCAGTTCAATGTTAACGAACGGCAACCTTCACTGAAACCTGTTACACGTCCGCAACATGACGTTTCACGCTCGAGCACTACCTCCGCAAATGAGTCGCTCCCGCCTTCGCAACAGGTTGATTCGTGGCGTAGCAAGACACGGCTCCAACCACAGCAGCTCCCAGCTCTTTCACCCCCAGTGTTCCAAGAAGCATCTGGTGTCGCTGCCGACGATAACCTTGAGGTTGTTGATTTTTCCGATCTCGGTAAATTCATAGGCGGCGACCAGGCTTCATTGGCATCGGTGACACCAGCACCTTCAGCCTATTCACCCGCATCGTCTGACCGTCATTCATTCCCCATACGACCGGTCGCCAGTGATTTCTTTGAAGATGTTCCTCCGCATGTTCTTGTTGCTAAAACCATCACTTCACCATCTTCCGAACGTCACACCCTTCCTATCGTTCCGGAAGCATCTGCTCTCCCATCAAGTGAGCAGATCCAGGCTCCTTCCTCTTTGATCCCACCAGCACCTACCCAAGGGATGAGGGAACATGATTCTCATAGGTATTCTGGACCCAATGGTGCACATTCTTTTGCGCGGAGCCATCCATCCCCAACGGCTCCTCACCATCGTCTGAGTAAAGGTCCAACACCCTTTCGACAGGTCACAATGTCGGCCTTGGACGACGTCATGTCCCGCATCAAGGGTGCCTTGGATAACATGCAAGTTGATGCAGGAAGGGGAACTTCATCAAATGAACCCGTGGATTGGCTTGCTGGTGCTGCTAAACCAAAAGTCCGGGTGCTGGAGCCTCCGACTTCGACTAGAACCCTCTCGAAAGACGCCAAATGGCTGCCTCCAGCCCTAAGACAGTCTCAGCCAGATTTAGATCAAGAGGTTTTCGGCACCACTGGCTGCGAGCCCCCCTGTTCCCCTCGACCAGTCACTCTCATTGTCAAGTTGCCTACAATTTCTCGGCCAATTGATGCAATCCCCCAGCGGCAAGTGCACCTGCTGATAAACTTGTCCAGTCATGTTCGCCCCGACACTCTATTCTGGGACCCACCTCTTGATGGGACGAACAAACGAGATTTGTCGGTAAACGAGATTCTGTTTAAGCGTCCCCCTCCAGGCAAAGGTAGCAAATTTAGGTATAGAGTGCAATTACCGAGGGTCACCCGCACGCACTCCGCTTCTTTACCCAAGGTAAACCTTCCTTCTGGGTTCCCTAAAGTCAATACAGCACCCGGACGCTCGAAGGCAGTCGATGATCTTCCCACATGGCGCAGGGGACCGGTACTCCCCTCTACGACCCAGAAAACCGCACCGTCAGAGGAAACACCGCTCATTTTAGATGTCACAAGTTGCTCTCCACCTCCGGAATTGACAGCACTTTCCTCTGGGCTCACGGGTGCACAAGAAGTATCTACAAAATCGGAATCCTACGTGGTGCGCCAGAGGACACAGCCAAAGTTGCCAGCAGGCTCAGCAATTGGATTTTATCGTGACCCCAGCTCGTCTTACCAGGATTCCAAGGCTACCGTCAATTTTACAGTAACCAGTGAGCTGGAGGAAGCTACGCAAGTTTCCCAGCCGGAATCCAGTATGCTCTTGTCCTCGTCGATTACCGATGCTTCACCGGCAACAGTCCCCTCGGAACCCAAAGGGTCTGCTGCAATTGCAAGCCCTTGTGCGAATGAAGTAAACATCGACATGCAACTTCCTACCCTGAGCTTGATTACACAAGCAGACAGCAAAGTCTCGGAGGAATCGGTATGTTCAAACTGATCCATGGCACCGTTCTCAGCTGATGTACATTGCTAGACCGAACGATCTCTGCGTACCCCAGCATCTGCATCCTTCAGTACTCCCTGGACAAAGTCGCCATTGAGCTTCTCTAGCAAAGATTCACCTGCCAGGGCACCTGACCCAGATCATCTCAGGGCTGTCTGGTCTCAAACTGCAGACAAGGAACAAATGTCCGCTGTAAACTCCTTGGAAGGTATCGCCGATGACCTCACTGCATTACCCTTCACTATTCAAGAAGTCAAGTCCGAGGATGGTGAAACACCACCACCAACCAGTGCTGCAGTGGCTTCGAAAATATCTCTTCACGATGTAACGCGTGCATTCCAGCAAGTTCCGACCCCCTCTAATGCATCATCCCATCGACCTCCGCCTTTGTCGCCACCCACTGCGAATGGCCCAATCACACGCCCTCCGACCTTCAACTATCCAACCCCTCTTCAGGCCCCTGGTGCCACCATACGCCCCCACTTTGCTGCATTCCCGTCGCCAATGCTTGCCCACTCCCCGAGCCCTAGTGTGCTATATCCTCCCAACGCGCCGAGCCCCATACCGCGGGTCGCTATGAACGGACACCCTCAGCTGTACAATCAGCCCATGTGGGTACCTATGCAGACCTCCCAAAACAATAGCACGGTACGGCCCGTCCCTTCTCCTTACCCTACCCAAATGGTAGCGTATCCCGCACCATCACCGGTCCATCCTGTTTACGCTTCTGGTCTTTCCCCCCAAAATGTGCCACCATCTATTACTGGCTCAGCGCCACCACGTCCGCGCGGAATGCCTATGCTAAGTCCAGTCATGCATCCTGCTACGCCAGCGAATGTACCAATGTATAACGGTAGTCCAGTACTGATGCATCCACCTGCGATGATTGCCTCTGGGCACCGTCCTCCGTACATGAACTCTGGTCCCCCAGAACGCGGACAGGGTCGCTCAGAGAGCATGTCTGCTACCCCTCACATGCAGCAACCCTCTCATTCACAAAGTCACATCCCCCCACAACCTGTGTATACGCATGTTCCGTTTTCTCGGCCATCATGGTGAAAACCTGTGCTCACAATTACATATGTCCAATTGGATGATATATTGATATTTCTGTTTCTTTTGAATGCAACTTTATCCTGTTCTTCGTCACAGAATGAACTCAGACGATGACAATAATCATTAAAGGGTAAACGAGATACTCTATATAAAATTCTAGTCCCTACGCGTGTGCCAACTCGACGGCTTTCTCGGCAGCTGTGTCGAGATCGTCAAAGGGTATGATTTTGAGACCGGAATCCCTGATCATCCTAGGCAAAGGATTAGTGGTTCTCGCGCCGTCAATTAATAATGAGCACGTACTGCTTCGCTTCTGCCTCCTTCGTGCCCTTGAGTCGAACGACCAGTGGGATGCTGAGGTCAAGCTCCTTGGTGGCTCGGATAACGCCCTCGGCAATGTAATCACATCTCATGATGCCTCCGAAGATATTGATGAAAATACTCTTGACCTTGGAGTCGGTCAGAAGAATTTCGAACGCCTTCTTGACGGTCTCAGGGGTAGCGCCACTGTACCAAAGATGAACAACGTTTTATGATGTGGGAAATTCACTCCTCACCCTCCGACATCGAGGAAATTGGCGGGATTTCCACCGTGTAGGGATAGCACGTCCATGGTAGCCATGGCCAGACCTGCACCGTTAACTAAACAGCCGATGCTACCATCAAGTTTGATGAAGTTCAAGTTGGCCTTTTGCGCCTCAACCTCGGAAGGCTCTTCTTGAGAAATGTCACGAAGGTCAAAGACATCCTTTTGCCGGAACTCGGCGTTGTCATCGAAGCCAAGTTTGGCATCCATGCTAGGGAAACAACGTTGCAGCAGAATTACACGGGTGTGGGAGCGCTGACATACCAAAGAACATGGCCATCGGTGGTCTCGGCCATGGGGTTAATCTCAATCTGGGTAGCATCCTTGTCCTTGAATAGCTTGTACAAGGTCACAAAAATATCCGCAGCTTCCTTCTGAGTTGTCGCGTCTTTAAACCCAAGTGTCTTTGCAAGCTCCAATGCGACGAAAGGATCGACACCATTCTTGGCATCGATTGGAGTAGTAATAATGGAATGAGGGTCCTTTGCAGCCACCTCCTCGATGTTCATCCCGCCTTGATTGGACGCCACTAAGACAGGGCCCTGAGTGACACGATCGTTAAGAATTGCAACGTAGTACTCGTGAGCGGGATCTCGTCGCTCTGCGAGCATGACCTAACAATGATGAGCAGTGTGAACTTGACACCGAGGATGGAACGAACAGCATTGCAGATCCTGCCAGCAGAACCAGTTTGCTTCGTGATCAGGTTGGCACCGATCATCTGCTTAGCGATTTCCCGTGCCTGTTCAGAACTATTACACAGTCAACATAGACGAGGTCTGCACACAAAAGGACATACGTGTCGATGGTGTGTACACCTCCCTTGAATCCGTTGTCAAAAGTTCCCTTGCCTCGGCCGCCGGCAAGGACCTGGGCCTTGATGACCAGTCTGTTTGTGCCTGTGGACGAACAATTCACAACATTGAGGATCCCTTTTTTTTCACGAGAGCCTGAAGGACAAGGACATACCGAAATTCTCTGCGACCTTGAAGGCCTCGTCGGGACTCTTTGCGCCAATGCTCTTTGGGGTCGGGATACCATACTAGAGGTGAGGTCAGCAAACTGAGTAAAACAGAGGATAGTACCACATACTGCATTGAGGAGGTTCACGGACTGGTACTCGTGTATAGAGAGAAAGCGGCGCTGGCCGGCATGGACGGCCTTTGGGTAAAGGAATTGGAAACGTGGTGAGGATAGCGAGGGATGTATGGTGAACTTTTACTTACACGAGCAAGGGAGCCCGTCTTTCTGAGTGAAGGAAGCATATGGTGGATGGAGAGTACAGTACAATCTCGGAGGAAGCGGGTATATGGAGAGTGGCTTATGTCAGCAGGATGTTGGGACGGACGGAGGCCAGGCTGAGTTTGGGCACGTTCAGGACCAGAGTGACGACGACGGTGGACGCGTATTCGCTGACAATCTTCCTGTCTCTGATCCAACCACTTTGTTGGTTTGGGAGCATCTCTGGTAGAACAAAACTCCTTGCCTTGAGTTCGGGCAGCCTATTTGTATCTCGTGGGCTGTTCGAAATTTGGCTCAAGGAATATGCTACCCGAGTCCGTGGCCGTTAGACACAACTCTCATGTTATCAGATGAATCTGTCCTCGAGGCCGACCTCGACGAAAATATGCTGCCTGACTAGTGTTCACCTATTTATCCGCCGGATTCCAATCCCGCGCACAACTTGACGCTCGATCTCCATCGTATTGACATGTCCTTGTCAGCCATGTCCGAGTCGACAAAGTCTGACACCAGTCATACCAATGGCGGTCATGATCCACACTCGTCACAATTATCAGAACTCCTTTTCGTCTCTTCCACCGTCTTGCAACAAGCACTTGATCTCGTCGACGATGTCCTGACTGACAACAATCAGCTTACCGTACAGTCCAAATATCTCCCGGGCTCGACAATCGGTAGCTTATTTGCCTATATATTCCATTCTCGCTTTAACCTTGATGATGCCTCCAATAGGAAAACATATACGCCATGCACGGGATCACTTCATTCTGCTGGTTGACTGTATGGTTGGCCGCCAACCCTACGTCTTATCTTACGATGTACGCAACCGAAACACCCCAATGGAGAGCAGCCTCTCCGAAGCTCATGATGCGTTGGTTTCCGCGATATCACGCCTCAAAGAGTTCGGAGCGTCCCCTTCGATTACACTGGATCAAGCCATCACTCTGAACGCCGTGACACCCTTTCCTCATACTTTCGAAACTACCTTTGGCAGAGAGGTGAGAGAAATCAGCCAACCAAAGCGGTCTGACTGATTCAGCTCCTGTGGAGTTATGGTTTGCTGCACTGCACGCAGTCCATCATTGGTCTATGGTAAGGGCACTATATTCCTCTTAAAGTCGGTCACCCGCATGTTTCTGAATTGCCTCGTAGGTCCGCGTGATAGCCGGGGAACTTGTTCGCTTCCACGTCCACTACGCGTTGTCTTATCACTAACTCTTGCATAGGACATCTTTTTACCAGACGATTTCGGGTTCGCTCCTTCCACCTTGGTGTACAGAGGAAGTGACGCTCCACTGGGAAAAGCTAAAATCTGATCAATGTAGAGTGTCAAACGTACATTACCGAGCGTGTTTTTTTTGTGTGTACTAGTCTAATTCAAAACATCCTCGGTACTAAGTTTGCGATAACTGCGACGTCCATCTTGAGACGGTGCACTGCTGTGCACGTGAGTAATTGCAGTCAACCCTATTGGAAGCGCGCGGAAATCCAGGTCTCATAGTATATCTTGTCACCGTTGCAACCTCGTCCGTCAACGTTGTTGGAGATGTCAGAGAGTATGTTGCCCCTTGACGGCGAAGCCCACAAAAAGCGAGTCGTATGTGTTTTGCCCTGCCATCATAATTGCTGGTTGGGCCTCACGGTACTATTCCATCCGAATGGATGTTGGCCTCCAGTGCTATTTTTTCGACTCGGACATCGGGGGCTTCCACTATGGCCCTGGGCATCCGTATGTATCCCCAAACTCTGTACTGGTGAGCAGGTCTCAATGGCTTGCCCCTACCAGGATGAAACCGACTCGAATACGGATGTGTCACTCCCTCGTCATGAACTACGGACTATACAAGAAAATGGAAATTTTCGTGAGTGTACAGAGCTGTGCCTGCTCGAGGTTGACGTTCGTATGTCCCCTACGGTATAGCGCGCAAAACCCGCAACGAAACGCGAGATGACCCAGTTTCACTCTGACGAATATGTTGATTTTCTCAGTAGAATAACACCCAGCAACATGAATTTATACATTAAAGAACAACACAAGTGTAAGTTTAACGGGGCTATTCCAATTAACCCATCTACACTCTAACGTTCTGCCATGTAATAGACAATGTTGGTGATGATTGCCCCGTTTTTGACGGGCTTTTTGACTATTGCTCTATATCCGCTGGTGGTTCTATGGGTTAGTCATCTTGCGGTTCAGAGAGCTCTTCTGACTAATGAACTCGGCCAGAGGGCGCCGCTCGCCTAAGTCGGGACAAGTGTGACATTGCAATCAACTGGGCCGGCGGGCTGCATCATGCAAAGAAGAGTGAAGCTAGTGGCTTTTGCTATGTCAACGGTAAATTATGAATTTTGTCCTCCAACGACACATTGGTTAAACCTCGCCCCGTAGATATCGTCCTCGGCATACTGGAACTGCTTCGGTCAGTCTGCTCATACTTTTAGATGAGACTTCAACCCAACCTCGACGGTGTATTAGATACCATACGCGTGTGCTCTACATTGACATTGACGTCCATCACGGCGATGGTGTAGAAGAAGCATTCTACACTACGGAGCGCGTCATGACGGTTAGTTTCCATAAATATGGTGAATATTTCCCCGGAACTGGTGAACTTCGTGTAAGCATCCTCTTCTTGAGATTACGCTTTTAAGATTCCTATGAATCGAACAGGATGTAGGCATCGGCAAGGGGAAGTATTATGCTCTGAACTTTCCGTTACGGGACGGTATCTCGGATGAGAACTACAAATCTGTCTTTGAACCGGTGAGCAACACCCCGTAGAACAGTGTCAATTCATATAATGTTTATTCGATGCAGATAATACGACAAGTGATGGAATCGTATGATCCTTCAGCCATCGTTCTACAATGTGGCACGGATTCACTGTCAGGGGACAAGCTCGGATGTCTCAATCTTTCTATGAGGGGTAGGACCCTCGAAGCACCTTATACACGTCACGAACTGATATCCGCTAGGGCACGCAAATTGCGTCAAGTTTGTCAAGTCGTTCAACAAGCCGCTGCTGCTCCTTGGGGGAGGGGGGTATACGATGCGAAACGTCAGTCGTGCATGGGCATACGAGACAGGATTGGCTGCTGGGGTTGAGCTCGGACCTGGTACGAAACGACGCATCCAAACTCAACATAGTAGAGACTGACAAAGGACTCGAAAAGAAATACCGGTCAACGAATACTACGAGTATTTTGGGCCGGACTACGAACTAGATGTGAAAGCGTCAAACACTGAGGACATGAACACTCCAGAATACTTGGAACGGGTGAAGAATATTGTCATGGAGAACTTGCGGAAGTTGCAGGGACCGCCGAGCGTGCAGATGACGGGTACGGAACGAATTATTTTATGATATTCGCTTCCCAACCTTTTCCCTTGTCAGACATTCCAAAGACGCCTGTGGATGATGCGATGGACGACATGAATCAGGACGAAGATCTCATACCACCCGACAACCGAAGACATCGGCGCTTACTCGATTCGCGTATTCAGGGGGACGGCGAGCTCTCTGATTCTGATGATGAAGGAGAGGGTGGTAGAAGGGATTACACAAACCACAAAGATCGGGGCCGCGGGAGTAGGAGTCGCTCTAGCGAGACCGAAAGTGGAGAGATGAGGAGATTCGGAATCGGGGGTGGGATTCTCAGCGCTGGTGCTGCCAGCTCGACCCACGGCGCTGGACCGAGTGGTCACACCACTTTGATCTCGCAAACGCTCAAAACGCCACTTGCTTTGGATGCTGACGAGCCCTCGTCGGCGATTGACAGTGGTGTGGCGGCAATGGAGTCTGGCACCAGTAATGGCAACGGAACCTCGGAGATATCAAAGGATGACATGGCAGTGGACGAGAACTCCACTTAGGATAGCTAGCTGGAGACGACTGACTCGGTTTGTCACGGTACATTACCTTGCAACAGAGTAAACATCTGTCATCAAAGTCTCAATTACTTTAGTCACGAATGCCACCATCCTCGACGTTGACTCCTGAAGATGCGAAACGCTTTGAACTTAATCGACTGAGAGGTGTGCATGAAATGGTCTATCAATTTATATCCCCCTGAACATTACAACTAGCGAAAGCTAGACAAAGGCGCCAGGAAGAAGAGGCCGCTTCATCCTCGTCAGTCCCGAATGCAAACCAGAAGCGACCTCTTGAAGTAGCCTCTGCGGTTTCAACGTCGCCCACTTCCAAGCCGCTCAAACGCGACTCGCGTCTAGGGTCCTACTTTGAGTATGACCTGTCCAAGATGGTCAACTCTAAAGGGGGGTTCTTGGTCGAGGATGGCAAGGAGGCTGACGAAGATCTTCGGGCCAAAGAACGCGAAAGAGAAAGACAGCGGGCAATGCAAAATGCTGAACCCCGTGAGTTTACCAGCCACCCTTGATAGGTGGTTCCCCAACCGTCTACAGCAATATATCTCGATTCATCCCTCAATCCGAAATGCGAGGAATGCAACACGGTGGACATTGATTATACCTTCAAGAAAATATTCGGCTGTATGGTTTGCAATAAATGTAAAGACCAGCACCCGGAGAAGTATAGTTTATTGACAAAAACAGAGTGCAAAGAGGTATGGTTTTCATCACATTCACTCAGTGATGGCATGATCACACATACTCGACGTAGGACTACCTTCTTACTGACGGTAAGTGGTTATGTCTGCAGGGTATCACGGTTGCCAAGTTCTCCTAGCTGAGCTACGGGACCGCGAGCTCCTTCCGCACCTTTTGAAGGCGAATCCTCATAAATCCACATTTGCAAACATGATGCTTTTCTTACGGTGCCAAGTCGAAGACTTTGCGTGGAAAAAATGGGGCTCGCCGGAAGCGCTGGATGCCGAGTGGGAACGTCGAACAGAGGAGAAGAACAAGAAAAAGAACAAGAAATTCGAGGAGGGACTGAGGGAGTTACGGAAAAGGACTCGAGAAGGAGTATGGCAGCGGCGGAAGGATCAGGAACACAGACACGCGTTTGGTCTTGTAGAAACGACTGACGACGGGCATGGACAGCAAATCTGTCATGAATGTGGATTTACTGTAGAAGTGGAGATCATATGAGGAGTTTGTTCGCTGGCACATGTTTGTGAGGAATTCCGGTAACGTGTACCAGACTAGTCGCCGATTCATCATTTCGCAGGCAAAATGTATACCCAAACAAGTCATCTTCTTTCATTCAAACGCTTCATCCCTTTAGCATGGAGGAAAGTAACCAAGCCGAGAGCTCCAAAATTTCGACTTCTCTAGAAGTCGAGCAAATTGACGTTAACCTCTTCCGTTCCGTCAAGTTATTCGTGCCAGTCCGAGCACGCGGTGTGTTCGGTGGACAGGTGATATCCCAAGCCATCGTCTCCGCCACGAAATGTGTTGATCCTGCCTTTGGTCTCCACGTGAGCAACCTCAGTTTTACTCCCTTCTGACCGTGAGCTCATGGCGAGTAGTCGTTTCATGTGAGGACACCATCCATCTCACACTAAGTGAAAGAGCTTACAAAGGACAAGTGTTACTTCCTGCTGAGCGCGTCCCCCGCTGTCCCCATCATATATTTTGTGGAACGCTTACGCGAGGGTCGCTCGTACAGTACCCGCAGCGTGAAGGCGGTTCAAAATGGCAAAATCATCTTCCAGTTACTGTGCTCATTCCATGTTCCTGAGCCTTGGCAGCCCTCGCACCAGTGGCCGGTACCGGCTGGAGTCCCAAGCCTAAACGAGTGCGAGCTGGAGGAAAATCTGTTCCGGCGTCGCGCGGCTCGAGATGGCCTTGACCCAAGGCTGAAGGAGATATATCTGACTTATGCCGCGGTGCGTATTTCTCACCCATTAGATGCTCTCCGTGTGACCCGGAGCTCTGCAGGAGCGTGCCAATGGCCCCATTGCTGTCAGAAGAGCCGCTCATACGGTCACCGATGAACACGGGGTTTTGAGGTCCATGTTCTGGATGCAAGCAAGGACTGGCAAAACAGATGCTTACGAGACGCCGTACCAGAAAGTAGGAGTATTCCGGCTCTGTCAGCGTTTCTGTTTGACGATAGATTGCCAGTGCATTTTGGCGTACATGTCGGACCTTAATTTGTATGGATTCGAGACACGTAACATGAGAGGGAGTTGACTTTGGTGCAGTATCACGGTTGCAGGGGACACACTGAAACTCAAGAGGTTCTCCAAGGGACCGGATGCCTATGCGATGGGTGTAAGTCTATTTCCACCGGACGAGTTCCCAGTGGGCCTGATGTTTTGGATCCAGGCCACGCTGGATCACTCGATCTGGTATTATGAGTAAGCTGTTCACATGATTCGCTGTGCGTGTTGGTTTGGTGAACACCTCGTGGGTAGTGATAGTTTTCGTTGCGAGGACGGTCTGCTCTATGTGGTGAGCTATACAGTCTAACATTCTGTTGGCTGGCACTGACAAAAGGCGATAGGTGGTGTGTTCCCGCGCCGGCGATGGACGTGGGGTCGTGCACGGAAGGGTAAGCGTTGGTTTCAGGGTCTTGACGTGTATACTGAAGCTGGTTTGTAGCTGTATAGTCGTGCTGAAACGCTAGTCGCTGTCACCTGCCAGGAGGGCGTCGTGCGTGCTGATAGGCGAGGACCAGACCAGGCGAAGCTGTGATGAATTAGATAGAACTGTATTAGGAGCAGGCAGCAAGAAGCGGAACAAAGGAAGGAGATGGGGGAGACAATAAAATGAAATGACTTGTTATTGTGCACGAAAAAGGCAGGTTCAGCGGCGGCTGGTGCAGTCTTTTGTTCTTGCTTGGCGACGCTCCAGGGAAGCAGCATGGCCTTTGTTTACGCCATGGGCCACTTTTCAACACTATAAAACCCTTTCCCCCCCCATTCTCCTCCGACTCCCCCCATCAGGATTTTGACAATCCCGTCCACTTCATTTTCTCTCCCCAGCAGCCAGGTCCGTCTCTTTCTCTCACCTTTTTCCCAGTTCGCTGACCCATCTTGCCTTATTCTCTCTAGTCTGTAGGGCCCCCAACTCGTTCTCACCCGTTCAACTGAGTCGACCCCTTCACTTTCGATCACCCAGTCCGATTTTCAATTCGATTCGTAGAAAAAACAACCAAACAAATAATCCTACATTCTTAACGTCTTCACGTATCCTTTAGCGAGCTTCTCTCCCGCACTCACCTCATCGCTGCGCGATTCAACACCTTTGCATTCTTCTTCTCCACTATGGCTTCCCCTGTCTCCAGCCTCTCTGTCACCCTTACCCACGCCATCGCCTATTTGACTCGCCCCCTCATCGTCTCTTACCCTGCTGCCACCGTCATCAAGCTCCAGCTCATCCTTGAGGCTAACCTGACTGCCCTTTTTGCCTCCACCTGGGTACCCGAAGAGCCGCTCCGTGGCTCTGGCCGCCGCTGTCTCACCCTCTCACCCACCTGCCTCCCCCCTCGAGCCATCTACTCTGCTTGCCTCGCAACTGGCATCCAATGGTTCGACTGGATTGCCGCCCTTGGCGGTTGTGAATTCGACTTCTTCGTCGATCCTGGTTGCATATCCGTTCGTTTCGGCAAAGGTTCAAACCTTGTGACCGTCTGGTCTGAGGAGCTTTTCGCAGAAGCTGTTTCGCCTATCCTCCCTTCTAACGCCAAGTTTCAATCAAAGACTATTGCTCAACAGCTTCTGGAGAGCGAGACCGCAGACGATGACGAAATATTTGCAATGATCGCCGACGAGGTTAGCGCACCCACCTGGGCGACGCCAGTCATTGACCGCCTTTCGCCCCCCGCTCGCTCCGAATCTCCACTCTCAGCGGTCTCCTCGGATTCCCGTTCCAGCTCTCGCTCTTCCAACTCGAGTTCATGCTTCTCATATGCTTCCACTGCACGCACACACTCCTGCCCGTCGGTGTCTAACCGGTCGTCATCTCCCAACAAAATTTCTCGCCGCGAGAAGGCAAGGCAAGCAAGGGTCTTTGTCGACACCTCCAAGACCGAAGTCACTCCTTATGATGGCGGGAAGACCACAGTGCTGACTGGTGGTGTCATGCTTGGCGCTGCTCCCTCAAAGGCAAAATGCGCAGTCTCGTCCTGGCGTCGGGTCTAGGTCATTCATTTCGCACCTATCCCACACTCCTTTATCCTCATGATTTGTTACATCTTGTACGCTGTTCATGCACGAACGTTCATGAATCCTCGGTGATGATTGACGCACTACGGACATCCGCCATATCTTAGCATTCTCATTTTAACATTATATCATACCATTCACTACATCTATGTTTTCGATTGCTTCCAAGTCCCGATCGTGTGTAGCATTTTCCCACTTTCCTTGCTGTCTTGTTACAGTACGATATACCTGTTGTAAAGAATATCCGATGGCCGTCTTTCATTTCTTCTATTGCTGGTTGGGATATGACAAGCGGGTAATGCAGTGACAAAGCCAGTGAGCAGCTCGTTCTACCTTGCACACTACAAATAAAAATACGAGAATTTGACAAGTTCTGTAACTGTGTGAATATAAATACAAGCCAAGTTTCTCGAGGAGGAGACTTAATTCAAGTCAATATAACATGGCGGATGGGCTCCGCTCAAATTTAACGCGCCGATCCTTTGCGCTTGTCATGATTGTCGAAATGGCTATCCTCGATAATTTTTGCGTAGTTGTGCTTGGAATTGCGTCGGCTATATGCGCGCGCCGAGAAAGAAAAGTTCACGAAGGTGTGGAAGTTTGCCCGGTCTATTGAGCCCTAGGCCGGAAAATTTTACACGGACAGTCAATCGGTTTACGGTACAATTTTCACACTCCCCAAATATTAGGTATTGCACTGGTAGAGTACTTACATTCATTTATCAAGAGGTTGTATTTTTTATCTGAGCGAGTCGTTCCTCTGTCGACTTTATGGATCATCGCTTTCGGGACGGATTGTGCAAGTCTCACTGGCAAATACAGTAGCTAAAAAATTTTACGCCAAGCCGCATCAGTGAGAAGTTCGAACCCTATAGCACTCGCCATCATAACGCCGAACTTGGCCACGCCATATTCTGAGTGACCAGAGCTTCCAGGAAAGACATATAGACTCTGAAAGTTCGCTATGTAGATCTCATACAGGCGATCGCACTGGGAAGGTGCACCGTTCATCCGCTCGTCCAATCTCCGACTCTCCCCGCATTTTACTAACACGCCAAATCTTTTTTTCATCGAACTCCCCCCCCCCATCATGTTTCCGTCGTTCTTTCGTGTAACACTACTAGCTCACCCTCTGAGCTTTACCAAGCGACGATTGCTCGCGACTGTTGCGTCTGATCTGGTGGGCGTCGCAAGTATCCGTCACGACTGGACTCGCCAAGAAATCCAGAAGATATACGATGGCCCTTTACTAGAGCTCGTTTTCCGAGCAGCTACAATCCATCGCCAAAACCACCATCCAGGCAAGATTCAGCTCTGCACCCTGATGAATATTAAAAGTATGGTAAGTCCGTCCTATCTCCCTTGCCATCCGTTCTAAATAGTGTGGTATAGCCGGAGGATGTTCCGAGGACTGTAAGTGATAATCCAGTCTTTGATTATATCCCCGTATGAAATGACTACAGGTTCCTATTGCTCCCAATCGTCGCGCTATTCCACGCCTACCCAGGCTTCCAAGTTGCTTGACGTCGAGCCCGTCCTAGAAGCTGCACGGAAAGCCAAAGAGAATGGAAGTACTAGATTCTGCATGGGTACCGCATGGAGGGACCTTGCCGGCCGAAAACGGGGATTCGAGAAAATCTTGAAAATGGTCCGGGAGGTCCGCGCAATGGGAATGGAGGTCTGCACCACGCTCGGCATGTTATCCCCGGAGCAGGCCAAACAACTCAAGGAAGCGTGCGCCTCTGACCACTCTTCCCTGTATCGACCTTTTGCTAACGACCTGCACAGAGGACTTACCGCATACAACCACAATCTTGACACTTCTCGAGAATTTTATCCCAAGGTGTGTTTGATGTTCAAGGATGCGACGGAACGTAACACTTGGTCTAGGTCATCACTACGCGATCGTACGACGAACGTCTAGATACCATCGGTGCTGTGCGCGAAGCTGGGATTAGTGTTTGCTCTGGTGGTATTCTGGGCCTCGGGGAATCTGATCAGGACCGAGTCGGACTTATCCATGAAGTTTCGAAGTGAGGATCCGCATTGTGGTAATGGTATGCTACTTACACATGAACATTACAGCATGCCAGAACATCCAGAGTCCTTCCCGGTGAATGCCCTGGTCCCCATCCCGGGAACTCCGTTGGAAGATAATGAGGTAAGTGCAGTATCGGGATGGCAGCTGCTGTTAACCTGGCCATCTCAGCCGGTTCCATACCATACCCTAGTCCGGACGATAGCCACTGCACGTATCGTTCTTCCGGGAACCATAATCAGGCTCGCCGCGGGGAGAAACACTCTCAGCGAGTCAGAGCAAGCCGTGTGTTTCATGGCGGGTGCCAACGCTGTCTTTACCGGAGAGAAGATGTTGACAACCCCTTGTGAGTTGTTCTCTCTATGCGTCATGAGGGTTTCATTGAATTCGAATGGTGTAGGCTCACCTTGGGATGAGGTATTGTGACTTTGCTTTAACTATACGCACTCTCACATATCTTGTTATCTGTAGGATAAAGCTATGATGGGCCGGTGGGGTCTTGAGGGTATGAGGAGCTTCGAGCACACAAGGCTCGCACAAGAGGATGCGCCATTCAGGTCAGAAGAATCAAAGCAGCCTTCCGAAACTGTTAGTTAGAGTGACAATGAAGTGAATACGCAATGCTCAGGAGATTACCATAAGCAGTTTTGTGTGCAACCTTGATTCGGTCTTTGCCGATGTCGCATCCTCTTCTGTGGCCCGACACACGACGCAACATGCAGAAACCAATGCAAGAAGACGCGAAGTAAGTCTTGGGCCGTCCCGTAGATGGGCCGCTTATGGTCCTCACCACAGTCCATTCGTCTTGAACGACCATAATGCGTGGTATTATCCTTCACAGGGATTCGACCCCGAGACGGAATCACTGAACATCAGTGTCTCAGGTGGAAACTGGGGGAAAAAGACAATGAAAGGCTGCAGATGGGTCCGAAGAGGAAAGATAGCAGCCTGGGGACCCAATATGGATGAGTGGGAGGTGAAGTTTTTCCATTCGCCATTGACGTTTCTTGTTCTGACGTTCTTACAGGCCGAAGATCGAGCGCGACAACGTATACGAAATCTATTACCCATCGAACGACGCTCTCCTTCGCCACCAACGCTGCCACACCTGCGCTCGCCATCACCTCCCCTCGTTGCCCCATACCCGCCACCAGTAACGCAGCATTACAGTTTCACCTCTTTCGTGATGGATAATTCCGTAACACATTCTTTCCGTTCAAATCTACTCGATGAACTCGAACATGCGACCAACAGTCTTATTGAAGGTGAGGCCGTTATGAAACGGGCACTTGGGAGGTTGTGGCAGGTCATCAACGAAGATGCGGGGAGAAGGCAGCAGGTGGAGGAGGTAATACCGAAACGGGAGGAAGCTGATGGAAATGTCGGGGAAGACGACCTGGATGGCAGACTTGTCCATTCTCCGGAACTCGCTTTGAATGCTCACAAGCACTTCCTGTCATACGCACACGACGGACCGCCTGTTCTCGATCCTTCTCATTTCGCTTCTCCTCAAATGCAGCAGGACACGCTGGAAAAGTCACTGGCAACGCTACGGGAGCTCCAGGACGATGACCGTGAGTACGTCGAAAGGCTGGAGGAGATACGAGAGGGTTTGGGTGAAGTTCGCTCCCAGCGCAACATGGTTTGGGAGATGATACGAGAAAAAGCCATAAAGGAGATGCAAGATGCCGCTTTTAACGCAGCCTTGGATTGACCATCGTTTCGATGATCCTGTAAACTGGGTGCTACGCTGTATCGGCGTGGTTAATGGATACCATTCTCAAAACATCTTGACGAGCCGACGACCGATGTCGTGACCTGTACACGTGCATAATGGTAAATGTGCTGCGCCAGGGTTGCACAGCTGAGCGTAGAGCGAGACGAAGCATTACTGTAATTACCATAATATATGTACACGGGAAGCGATCGCCGTGGGGGCAGATGGACTTGCGAGAAAGACGGAGATCAAGGTGTCGGGATGACACTGTATGAAACAACTAGACTGGGGGTGAAGTCGTGGCCATTTGCTGCTCCGGTCCACGTACCCGCCTGAGGAATCAAGTCTATTTCCCTGTCCTTGTAACCAGACTTGACACGGTTGTCGGACAGACTCGCTTGATCGCCAGGGTTTGTCGACGGACGGGGAATAAAGAGGAACAGATCACGTACCGAAATTCTGCGATCAAGTCGTCAACCCAGCTGGTCGGCGGGTGCTATGTAAGATGGTGTACACCGTGGACATCCTCGTACCAGCGTGTACAGCGAAAGACTGTGGAAGCCCATCAGGAGGATGAGAGACGGACGGAGGAAATAACAGACCCACTTGAATTCGAGACTGGATGGACTTACGCTGTAAAGTTATCGTCTCTCCACGAGATCTCTTGTCGGGCGTCCGAAGCCCAACAGACTGCAAAGCATCCCCCACAGCCGCGACAATGCCTCACATGGGACAGCCAGCTTTGGGCCCGAACGTCATCTCTCCGAGTCTCGCAGCAGAAACAGTCACACTACGCTGTCCCTCTGTCACTCCCTCCATATGCCCTTCCAACCGATCTTCACTCAATTCCAACACGAGCTCGACGATCACAACGACAGACGGGAACGTCTCATAAAGGTAAATCCACATGACGCACCGATGCACCAAGATCACCACGTTATCCGTCGTGGGCGTAGGCAACTCGCGATGTAACCATCCTCTCGAAAAGGGTCATCTTCCTCCTGCACCGTATCATGAACGAGGACGTGCAAGATAGCCGGGCACATTCAGAACACGCATACAAACGTGGCATTGAGAAGCTGCGCGAGGTCCGCGACATATATGCAACGATCAAGCCGGAAATACAGGGCGATTACTTCTGGCGCCATCATCATTCCGTCTCCGCAGGTATACAAGAGTAGGTACCCCGTCTACACGCTCTCTTACCCCCCGAATGATGTCCTTCATTCAGATACATCGAGGCGTTCAGCTTCGCTCATTATCTCGGCCATGGCACCTTGGTCACCTTTAGCCAAGTACAAACAGCCTTGTCGGACGACCATGGCGTTCCTGTACGTCGACATTGCCTATCTGATTCGTATACCCATATTCATCAGTACGATCTCGTCTCAGTACTTTCCACTGCCCAAGGAGGACTATTTACTTGGCCTGGCTGATCTCACCGGAGAGCTCATGAGATTCGCCATCTCTGGTTTTTCCCGAAAAGGGGGACGTGCTCGAGCCGTGCAAGTGTGCAACTTTGTGAGAGACTGCAAATCCGGCACGTGTTTCCTCTCCAGTACTTACTGCCTTCGACTCACCAGCTATCAAGACTTTGACAGATTCACGCCTTTCGTCAAGGGGCTTCGTAAGAAGCAGGTCGTCACTAACCAGTCACTAGAGAAAATTGAACATGGTATTTGGCCACGTTTATATTCTGCTCACAGTTAGATTGAAACTGTCATGCAGCTGTGTACGCGATTGTGGTCCGAACTTCTGAATACGATCTGCCGCCAGAATTACTCGATGATATCATAACCCAGTCAATGTCCAACTATGCGCACAAGGACAAGCGGAGTAATCGAGATATGGGTAGTGATGATGAGCGGGACTATGACTATTGAAGGCATTGGATATCAGCCTAATATTCATCTCAAAGTAACCATTCTCTCCTCCCAGACATATCATTATAATGTACATTTTGTGTAGGAAAAGTACATGCGGAGGAAATGTTCCAGTTGTATATGCCTTGTGTGAGGATAATTATTCAACGTCTAGAGCGAGTTCCTCGCCGCGGCATGACACGCGCAAAAATTGCACCCTCGTCATCCTCCATGCCCTCGTCCAACATCCATGGCGCTGTATATGATTGATCGACCTGATAGTAGTGTGGTTGACACCATCGTAGGCGGGAAGTCATTTTCGACTTTTCCTTTTCTGCTCTGACAGCAGCCTGTTTTTTCCAGGACCTGAAAACATTGAGTATCAACCAATCGTATAGAGTGACAAATGGGCACAAACTCTAATCGTTTATTCCATTCGATACTTCTATATCCCTTCTTTTGCCACTCTGGGCATCCACTTATCGCTAGCGCCTGAATGTGTTGCCGCACAAAATTGTCCACAGAAAAGTTTGGAAGGAGGGGCTTTTGGACGAGTAAACTCGACCGACAAACGGCGCAGGTGGGTTCGCATTTCTGAAAAAGAACCAATTATGAAAGCCATCGTGTCAAGAATGTAATGCATACATTCTGTGCTAACCACCCATAGCCACACTCGCCACAACAAGTATGTCCACATGGATTTGCTACTTGTGCACCAACACTAAAGTGCTTGAGGTAAGTTCTCCGGTAACACACCCGGATCTCAAAGGCGTTCAACTTACAGCAAATCACAACAGCTTTTTGAAAATAGTATCTCAGAAATGTGGATAAACAATCGCAGAAGATAGACGTACATGGGGCAAGTGAGCTCCGTTTCGTATCCCGCCAAGATGGATCGTAGGTCTACATCTCCCTGTGGCTCAGCTTTCCTCTTACCTTTCTTGTTCACAGAGGATGCTTCTGGAGATTGCATAGAATACTCATAATCATGATGCAGGCTTCTTGTGCCCTCTATCTCAAATGCATGAGTACCATGGAAGTGGTCGCAGATAGTACCATGTATGCGGACGAAGCGCCACGAGACGTGCGTTGCAATGATAGAACAGACATACCACCTTGGGGAGAGTCGAGAGCTGCTTTTAATGTGCCTTCCAAATCCAATCGCTCGTCAATAACTTCCGACGATAACGCACGCGTACCATCCGTTGGGTGACCACCTTTGTACAGTGTTTAGTACTGCATGGGCACGACATGACACACAGCAAACAAACCGGGTTCCACGCATGGTAATGATTCAGAGCCTAATCCGCGTGATAACAATTTCTGAGTGCCTCTGAATCTTCGGTGCGCCTCACCTTGGGACATTTCGTTGAGTGCGCGAGCTTCCAGCGCATCTACCTCGGCAAGGAAAGAGGTATCCATGTCTTCAAAGGCATTTGACCCGGTGGATGGTACTGGACTCGACGCGGCGGTTGGTACGAAGTTTCGGGGGGCGGTGGAGGGAACGGAAACGTCAGAAGTGTGGATTGTCGGTGCTTGGAGCTCGGGAATATTATCAAAGTCAAGACCGTCATAATCGTTGGGGAAGTTATCTTCATCTTCGGGTTCTGTCATAGTTGTAAGCTTTCGTGGTCAAGCACGAGTAAAGCAAGAGATTCAGTCCTGTGTGACTCCTGTCGGTGTTTAAAGGTCCCACCAACCAATAACTGTGTCATGTGACTCTATCACGGATGATGGACTCAACTTGAACTACCTGCCAGTCCGCGGCCGCACCGTCACCGACGTTGAACTTGCACCCATTTGGCCATTGGATGAGTCCAATAGTGTCAAACTACGGATTTGATTCTGACGTTTTGTTTTGTTGTCTTAGGTTCGTGGAGAACGACCATCATATGCAACTTTCCAAAGCCCAAATTTAAAGAAACTGCTTTCAACATAATGTTCAAGTTTCATCTATGTCGATTATTTAGATCGATGGCAGAGTGGCGAACGTGTGCGCAGAGGGACATATTTGCTCCTCATGCGATTATTGCAGGTGAGATAGCGACGAGGATTCGGAGTTCTCAAAGGAGGATCCAATCACCTTCTCAACACTGGTTCTATTATTACCTCTCGAAACGCAAACACTTGGCCGCTTTCTTCCTGTTACACTCCATATCCCCCTCTCCGTGGATTATGCGCATGCTTTCAGTGGTACGCGTATACAAACCCCTCGTTTGACCGAGACTTTTGGGATTATGATTGGACTGTCGACTACTCATCATTTCTTCAGTTGATGGAGTTGTCCTCGGCAGACCCGATTGACCGCGCCGTTACATATTCGTGCGCTATCTTCGTCCCGTGAGTCAGTTGACCTGTCGACGCCTCTCGTGAACTAGTACATATCCATATCTTTCTGTAGTGGCACATCAAATTACCCGTCGGAACGAACGTGCGCAGGGAAAAATCCACTCTTTCTCCTCGCGGTGTGTACTTGACTACCAGGACCACCTTGTTATCTGTTAGCGGCTATCCAATGAGGGAATCCAAGAAAAAAGCATTTATAACGCACACCGCCCCGCCGCTCGGTTAGCGTATCTTCTCACATACGAGGAGATAAGCAGGACCCAGATGCAACACGCACTCCGTGAGTAACTTTGAAGCTTGATGATCCTGGTTAAAAGTCTAAATAAGGTGCGGAGCGGTAGCGATTATGGTTCCACGTCGGCACTACCCTTGCCGCTGAGAGGGCTGATTTCACGATATTGGAACGGTGGGAATTGAGAAAACCTGTACGTGGAAAATAGAGCTGTCGTCGTTGGCGCGATTACACCGTGTTTCACTGAGGGATGCGACCCTGCTTCATAGTACGTTCTCAGGGTGTTATTAGGGAGAGGCAAACACTCGGATTGAGTATCATTAGAATCGGATGCAAGTACAGCAACGATGTATGCGTATGGCTATGCAAATGTATAGAAGTACAGAAAGAGAACACGTGCTAATAAATGAGAGGGGCAAGGTTAAACACTACACTGACACTCCGATCGCGGACGAGGAAAAGCGTGTTTGCGACACGTCTGGGGCATTTTGAGAGTCATCTGGAGCGGGGTCTCTGCCTGCGCCAGAGGAAAGAAGTGACCCGATGGCCATGGACGCTCTGGATCTTGGTGAATACTCTTCAGAATCGCTGCGTGAAGAGTAAGGACTCGGTGGTAGATCACGTGATGATGGATTTGAAGAACAAGCATCACGATGTGAAGATGGTGCAGGGGAACGAGAGAAACGCTGTCGTTTACGGGGAGGTTGTGGATGATGGGGTGGTTCCCTCGAGGAAGGGGTAGACCTGAGGGCGGATTCATGTCCGTTTGACAGCTCGAGCGTACGGCGTTTGTCTTTTGGGCTGTTGATGTGGGGTGATGATAGGGGATATTGCTGAAGGGGTGGAGGAGGGGAGATCTTGGCATCGGTAGTGTACAAGTCTAGGAGTGTCCTGTGCAACGAAGCTACGGCAGCCATGCGCTGTTGATGTGTGAGCACGATGAAGACTGTCGAGGGGGGAGGATGGGACCCACCTGGTCCTCTGCACTCTTGGCGTTCAACATGGCGATGAGCATGTCACGGTCGCCGTCGCCTTTGGACCTGTAAGCGCCAAGTATCTCCCTGAGACTCGGGGGAGGGGGCTGAAAGTGAAGGTGAGGGGGACATTGGAAAGGGAGGAAAGGGGATATTGACCTGTTCGAGGACGTGCCAGGTGGACATGACGAGCCTGGTGTGGTCTGGGGATGGATGGGGGGGGAGGTGGGAGTACTCGGCGGGGGGGTAGGAGTTGTTCATTGAATCTTGGAGGCGGTGAATGGGATGCTCTCCATGCGCAGAGTTTTTGTAGGACAGCCAAGTCAACGTTCTATCTTTGAGTAGCCCAAGGGCAGTATAATTAGAACGCCAAGCCAAGGTGAGGCTGAATACCCGAAAAAGTTGGTCAGTTCTATATTTGCGATTTTGCGAGACGTTACCCGACGTGCAGTTCCCCTCCACGACGACGGCAGCGACAACAGCAAGGGTGTCCGTCGTTGGGCCCGCCGAGGGCGAGGAGGAATGGGGTGAAGAGGGGAGGGGCAATATAATATAAATATAATATTACTATCTCCCTGGGAGCTAATTTAGTGCCTGTTACACAGCGGTCTTGGCAGGAAAACACTATTTATATCCGTGTCTAATCGAGGAAATGGATTCATTTTGGTCCGGATCTCCGCATTTAGCACTCACGGCGCCATATTTGGAGACGCCAGTTCACTCCCTCTGCGGGGCCGTCCCTTTGTCTGCCATGCACAACGCAACTCGTCTCTTTCCAAAGTACTCCTGGCGCGACCGTTCTACCAACCCAGCTTTGTTCTACTTCACGAACCATCACGAAGCAAATGCTCACCTCGCCTCCCTTCCTCACGGTCACATCGGCTTCGACATCGAATGGCGCCCGAATTACCGCAAGGGCCAACCAGAGAACCGAGTCGCCCTCGTGCAGCTCGCAACCGCGGATACCGTGATACTACTCCACATTCATCACATGACACGTACGTATATTCATCTCTCCCCGCTCTCCTCTCTCTCACTCCCCCTCAGAATTTCCGATCCAACTAGCAGAATTACTCAGCTCGCCGTCCTGGATCAAGGCAGGCGTCAGCATCCAATGTACGTAACCAGCTCTCGGATGCGCGGCCCTGTCGCTTCAAATCACACCAGATGATTGCGCGAAATTATACCGCGACTTTGGTCTATCTGTTCGCAACTGTGTCGAACTTTCCCTTCTCGCCCGCACCGTCGACAATGCGCGATGGAAGGGAAAGTATACCAACCCACTCGGCTTGGCTCGATTAATCGAGACATACGAACAAGCCACTCTGTTAAAAGGGAAAGTGCAGCGTAGCGACTGGGAACTTCCTCTGAATATATTTCAGCAAGAATGTAAGTACCAATTCACTCGTCTTCCGCAACTGCATTTTGATCACTGTTCCCAGACGCAGCGAATGACGCGCACGCCGGATATATTATTTATTCTCGACTCCTCAACATGGCCAAAGCGATGGATCCCGTTCCGCTACCCACCTACTACTCCTTCAGCCTCATCGGTGGTCATCTACGCGATAGCTCAGGGATGTTCCCTTGGCAGGCACATAACCCAGATTATGATCCAGGTCCACCTCCGCCTCCAAAGCCCAAGGCACTTGACAAGCCAGATTTGGCTGTCAACCCAAGCGAGCTCCAGCATGGTACTTGACATTCCCCGCCTTATCAGCCCACTATTACCATTTTGCTCCACCATTATATTTTGCATACTGTAACCACATAGATACCATAACACAGGGGGCCGGGGACTACAAAGCAGCCCGCTATTCGGATCAAGGAATTGGTCACAATACAGGACAGTATCTGGTACAGCATGGTAAATATCCGATCCGAACGGACGTGGTGGTTTCCTTTGTCGTCACAGTGCCTAAATCCTGTACTGTACCCATACAAAGTCCTGACTTGAATCCTAGACTAAACTAAATTCGTAAAGGTACACTCGTGGCTGGCGGAACTTATCCACTCACATGCCTAAATTCTGCACTGTACAAAACCCTGACTCACTTAAGCTTGAATTCCTGACTAAACTAATATTATCAGTAAAGTTGCACTCGTGGCTGCCAGTGGCGGAACCTATCCCACTCGCATTCTGTTCACCGAGACGAACCTCGCAAATAGCCCATCAAAATTCCTACATGTCGCTCTTAGACAACGTTGGAGGATGCCTAGCAAGCGCCATCATTCGTCCAGACACCGCTGGTGTCTGAAAAAATAAAGTCAAATCCCGTAGTAAAAGGTCTCGTGGATTGCAGTTGCATACCTCCCGGGGTATTATTCTCTGTCCACCACTTTGCAGTCCAGAGATACCCACTGCACATAGTTAGTCCCAGGAAAATACACATTAGATGGTGTCACTCGCCCGTAAGTCACCTCATCGCCAGCAGTGTATACAACATTTGTCTGCCAAGCAGCCACTCCATTGCAGGTCACCGTGCCCGTCGTCGTCGGAGTAGGAGAACTACTCGTCGATGTGGCTGTTCTCGCCGTTGAGGAAGCGGATGTCGGAGTAGCAGCACTACTCGTCGACGTGGTTGTGCCCCTAACTGAGGAAGTGGTTGTCGGGGCTGTCGACGATCCCGCACAAGTACTGACTGCAATCTGATCTGAGTGAATTCAATGCAAGCGATCGATAGGCGTACTTGCGCTCCACCCATTGGAGCTACCACTGGTGGGTACGGCATTGGTCCAGTAAGCTGCCTGTGTGGCATCTTAGTGGACGTCCTTTCATGAGGGTTCAGATTACGTACCTTCCAGATATAACCTTGGTATGATACCTGTTCGCCTGCAGTGTATACTTGTCCCGAAACATACGCAGCGGCTGAACAAGCCGGGTAGGTGAATCCAGTGGAACCTGTGGCACTCAAAGCCTGCTTAATCGCGAGATCATATCTATCGTTGGCTATGCCCAAAATAAATCAATGAAACGGTAAGCGTCTCTCAGACGCACCATACGCCTGGGAAGCGTCCCATAGCATCACTCCCCCGAACGAAGGGAAACTTTCCCTCATTTGAACAGCGATGTTACTGAGATCCCCTATGGACACATAACCAGATCCGGCAGCAGTGCTTGAAGCAGGGGCGCCAATGTATATTTTCACCTGGCGAATATTATTGTCAGAAAAATCGGATCCGAGAATGAGGATTGAACAGCACACGTACATTTGGGTTTGGGCTGGTCTGCCGTGCCCATATGTCCCTAGTGGGGAGTATTACCATGGAAAGTAATAACCTTGCAATGGGCACTCACCATTCGCCCATGTTCCAGTCCTTTTAGAGACATCAGTGGACAAGACACCTGATGATTCAAAAAATGAACTTGCCGATACGATGTCATAGTTTTGCAGGCTACACGAATTATCATCTGACGAAGATTAAGCCCAGAGCTCTGAAGAGATACTTCTGCTTACAAAACTGGACGTAAATTGCGTCAAATCCGACTTGATCGATCGCGCTACCGAGATTAGCATCCGGGAACGGGCACTGCGGTGCAGCTTAGAAGAGTTAGGGGTGAGTATACTCTCAGCTGGCGAGATGAGTACCTGTGATGTAGTACCTGTGCAACATTAGTCACTATTTAAGAATCAAAATTCGAGTGCACTCACGGTTTGCTGGCTCCTGATGCCAGAGAGCGAATTTCCGTGACGAAAGCCGCGTAACCCGTGGATCCACCGCCTTCTATATCAAGATCGACACTACGACCGTCCCTTGAGTGGCCGGAAACTCGCTGCATTGAACAACTTACCCGTCCAATACTGCACTACCAAAGGGTCGTGTGGTACTGCTCCCACCCAAAAACAAATTCCAAA